>CAKZFK010000051.1:0-23648 GCA_936440205.1 Lepidonotus clava | reverse complement strand
TGGGCTTCGAAACGCTGGCTTCGGTTTGTTCGTGCGACGTTTCTAAGCGCCTCAAATAAGGGGACGAAGTTGACTGGCAGTGCTGTAGCATAGGCCAGCCCCAGTTTATATTAAACTCTATACAGAGAATGGTATTGAATCAAAACCCAAACTTGGAATTGAAACTTCAAATTTTAACACATGATTCCCCACACCTTGGCGGTCATTTTGAGCCTATTCCCGTCCAATTCCGTGACGGGCCGTTTTTGATTCTAACGAAAGCCCCCTTTTTAACAGGCCGCCGACCTTGCGGGCCGTTTTGAAGGGCTTGGGCTATCCAGCATTCCAAGTAAATAGCTGGAAAAATTCGCCTTGGCCTGGGCTTCGAAACGCTGGCTTCGGTTTGTTCGTGCGACGTTTCTAAGCGCCTCAAATAAGGGGACGAAGTTGACTGCAGTGCTGTAGCATAGGCCAGCCCCAGTTTATATTAAACTCTATACAGAGAATGGTATTGAATCAAAACCCAAACTTGGAATTGAAACTTCAAATTTTAACACATGATTCCCCACACCTTGGCGGTCATTTTGAGCCTATTCCCGTCCAATTCCGTGACGGGCCGTTTGATTCTAACGAAAGCCCCCTTTTAACAGGCCGCCGACCTTGCGGGCCGTTTTTGAAGGGCTTGGGCTATCCCAGCATTCCAAGTAAATAGCTGGAAAAATTCGCCTTGGCCTGGGCTTCGAAACGCTGGCTTCGGTTTGTTCGTGCGACGTTTCTAAGCGCCTCAAATAAGGGGACGAAGTTGACTGGCAGTGCTGTAGCATAGGCCAGCCCCAGTTTATATTAAACTCTATACAGAGAATGGTATTGAATCAAAACCCAAACTTGGAATTGAAACTTCAAATTTTAACACATGATTCCCCACACCTTGGCGGTCATTTTGAGCCTATTCCCGTCCAATTCCGTGACGGGCCGTTTTGATTCTAACGAAAGCCCCCTTTTTAACAGGCCGCCGACCTTGCGGGCCGTTTTTGAAGGGCTTGGGCTATCCCAGCATTCCAAGTAAATAGCTGGAAAAATTCGCCTTGGCCTGGGCTTCGAAACGCTGGCTTCGGTTTGTTCGTGCGACGTTTCTAAGCGCCTCAAATAAGGGGACGAAGTTGACTGGCAGTGCTGTAGCATAGGCCAGCCCCAGTTTATATTAAACTCTATACAGAGAATGGTATTGAATCAAAACCCAAACTTGGAATTGAAACTTCAAATTTTAACACATGATTCCCCACACCTTGGCGGTCATTTTGAGCCTATTCCCGTCCAATTCCGTGACGGGCCGTTTTGATTCTAACGAAAGCCCCCTTTTTAACAGGCCGCCGACCTTGCGGGCCGTTTTTGAAGGGCTTGGGCTATCCCAGCATTCCAAGTAAATAGCTGGAAAAATTCGCCTTGGCCTGGGCTTCGAAACGCTGGCTTCGGTTTGTTCGTGCGACGTTTCTAAGCGCCTCAAATAAGGGGACGAAGTTGACTGCAGTGCTGTAGCATAGGCCAGCCCCAGTTTATATTAAACTCTATACAGAGAATGGTATTGAATCAAAACCCAAACTTGGAATTGAAACTTCAAATTTAACACATGATTCCCCACACCTTGGCGGTCATTTTGAGCCTATTCCCGTCCAATTCCGTGACGGGCCGTTTTGATTCTAACGAAAGCCCCCTTTTTAACAGGCCGCCGACCTTGCGGGCCGTTTTTGAAGGGCTTGGGCTATCCCAGCATTCCAAGTAAATAGCTGGAAAAAATTCGCCTTGGCCTGGGCTTCGAAACGCTGGCTTCGGTTTGTTCGTGCGACGTTTCTAAGCGCCTCAAATAAGGGGACGAAGTTGACTGGCAGTGCTGTAGCATAGGCCAGCCCCAGTTTATATTAAACTCTATACAGAGAATGGTATTGAATCAAAACCCAAACTTGGAATTGAAACTTCAAATTTTAACACATGATTCCCCACACCTTGGCGGTCATTTTGAGCCTATTCCCGTCCAATTCCGTGACGGGCCGTTTTGATTCTAACGAAAGCCCCCTTTTTAACAGGCCGCCGACCTTGCGGGCCGTTTTTGAAGGGCTTGGGCTATCCCAGCATTCCAAGTAAATAGCTGGAAAAATTCGCCTTGGCCTGGGCTTCGAAACGCTGGCTTCGGTTTGTTCGTGCGACGTTTCTAAGCGCCTCAAATAAGGGGACGAAGTTGACTGGCAGTGCTGTAGCATAGGCCAGCCCCAGTTTATATTAAACTCTATACAGAGAATGGTATTGAATCAAAACCCAAACTTGGAATTGAAACTTCAAATTTTAACACATGATTCCCCACACCTTGGCGGTCATTTTGAGCCTATTCCCGTCCAATTCCGTGACGGGCCGTTTTGATTCTAACGAAAGCCCCCTTTTTAACAGGCCGCCGACCTTGCGGGCCGTTTTTGAAGGGCTTGGGCTATCCCAGCATTCCAAGTAAATAGCTGTAAAAATTCGCCTTGGCCTGGGCTTCGAAACGCTGGCTTCGGTTTGTTCGTGCGACGTTTCTAAGCGCCTCAAATAAGGGGACGAAGTTGACTGGCAGTGCTGTAGCATAGGCCAGCCCCAGTTTATATTAAACTCTATACAGAGAATGGTATTGAATCAAAACCCAAACTTGGAATTGAAACTTCAAATTTTAACACATGATTCCCCACACCTTGGCGGTCATTTTGAGCCTATTCCCGTCCAATTCCGTGACGGGCCGTTTTGATTCTAACGAAAGCCCCCTTTTTAACAGGCCGCCGACCTTGCGGGCCGTTTTTGAAGGGCTTGGGCTATCCCAGCATTCCAAGTAAATAGCTGGAAAAATTCGCCTTGGCCTGGGCTTCGAAACGCTGGCTTCGGTTTGTTCGTGCGACGTTTCTAAGCGCCTCAAATAAGGGGACGAAGTTGACTGGCAGTGCTGTAGCATAGGCCAGCCCCAGTTTATATTAAACTCTATACAGAGAATGGTATTGAATCAAAACCCAAACTTGGAATTGAAACTTCAAATTTTAACACATGATTCCCCACACCTTGGCGGTCATTTTGAGCCTATTCCCGTCCAATTCCGTGACGGGCCGTTTTGATTCTAACGAAAGCCCCCTTTTTAACAGGCCGCCGACCTTGCGGGCCGTTTTTGAAGGGCTTGGGCTATCCCAGCATTCCAAGTAAATAGCTGGAAAAATTCGCCTTGGCCTGGGCTTCGAAACGCTGGCTTCGGTTTGTTCGTGCGACGTTTCTAAGCGCCTCAAATAAGGGGACGAAGTTGACTGGCAGTGCTGTAGCATAGGCCAGCCCCAGTTTATATTAAACTCTATACAGAGAATGGTATTGAATCAAAACCCAAACTTGGAATTGAAACTTCAAATTTTAACACATGATTCCCCACACCTTGGCGGTCATTTTGAGCCTATTCCCGTCCAATTCCGTGACGGGCCGTTTTGATTCTAACGAAAGCCCCCTTTTTAACAGGCCGCCGACCTTGCGGGCCGTTTTTGAAGGGCTTGGGCTATCCCAGCATTCCAAGTAAATAGCTGGAAAAATTCGCCTTGGCCTGGGCTTCGAAACGCTGGCTTCGGTTTGTTCGTGCGACGTTTCTAAGCGCCTCAAATAAGGGGACGAAGTTGACTGGCAGTGCTGTAGCATAGGCCAGCCCCAGTTTATATTAAACTCTATACAGAGAATGGTATTGAATCAAAACCCAAACTTGGAATTGAAACTTCAAATTTTAACACATGATTCCCCACACCTTGGCGGTCATTTTGAGCCTATTCCCGTCCAATTCCGTGACGGGCCGTTTTGATTCTAACGAAAGCCCCCTTTTTAACAGGCCGCCGACCTTGCGGGCCGTTTTTGAAGGGCTTGGGCTATCCCAGCATTCCAAGTAAATAGCTGGAAAAATTCGCCTTGGCCTGGGCTTCGAAACGCTGGCTTCGGTTTGTTCGTGCGACGTTCTAAGCGCCTCAAATAAGGGGACGAAGTTGACTGGCAGTGCTGTAGCATAGGCCAGCCCCAGTTTATATTAAACTCTATACAGAGAATGGTATTGAATCAAAACCCAAACTTGGAATTGAAACTTCAAATTTTAACACATGATTCCCCACACCTTGGCGGTCATTTTGAGCCTATTCCCGTCCAATTCCGTGACGGGCCGTTTTGATTCTAACGAAAGCCCCCTTTTTAACAGGCCGCCGACCTTGCGGGCCGTTTTTGAAGGGCTTGGGCTATCCCAGCATTCCAAGTAAATAGCTGGAAAAATTCGCCTTGGCCTGGGCTTCGAAACGCTGGCTTCGGTTTGTTCGTGCGACGTTTCTAAGCGCCTCAAATAAGGGGACGAAGTTGACTGGCAGTGCTGTAGCATAGGCCAGCCCCAGTTTATATTAAACTCTATACAGAGAATGGTATTGAATCAAAACCCAAACTTGGAATTGAAACTTCAAATTTTAACACATGATTCCCCACACCTTGGCGGTCATTTTGAGCCTATTCCCGTCCAATTCCGTGACGGGCCGTTTTGATTCTAACGAAAGCCCCCTTTTTAACAGGCCGCCGACCTTGCGGGCCGTTTTTGAAGGGCTTGGGCTATCCCAGCATTCCAAGTAAATAGCTGGAAAAATTCGCCTTGGCCTGGGCTTCGAAACGCTGGCTTCGGTTTGTTCGTGCGACGTTTCTAAGCGCCTCAAATAAGGGGACGAAGTTGACTGGCAGTGCTGTAGCATAGGCCAGCCCCAGTTTATATTAAACTCTATACAGAGAATGGTATTGAATCAAAACCCAAACTTGGAATTGAAACTTCAAATTTTAACACATGATTCCCCACACCTTGGCGGTCATTTTGAGCCTATTCCCGTCCAATTCCGTGACGGGCCGTTTTGATTCTAACGAAAGCCCCCTTTTTAACAGGCCGCCGACCTTGCGGGCCGTTTTTGAAGGGCTTGGGCTATCCCAGCATTCCAAGTAAATAGCTGGAAAAATTCGCCTTGGCCTGGGCTTCGAAACGCTGGCTTCGGTTTGTTCGTGCGACGTTTCTAAGCGCCTCAAATAAGGGGACGAAGTTGACTGGCAGTGCTGTAGCATAGGCCAGCCCCAGTTTATATTAAACTCTATACAGAGAATGGTATTGAATCAAAACCCAAACTTGGAATTGAAACTTCAAATTTTAACACATGATTCCCCACACCTTGGCGGTCATTTTGAGCCTATTCCCGTCCAATTCCGTGACGGGCCGTTTTGATTCTAACGAAAGCCCCCTTTTTAACAGGCCGCCGACCTTGCGGGCCGTTTTTGAAGGGCTTGGGCTATCCCAGCATTCCAAGTAAATAGCTGGAAAAATTCGCCTTGGCCTGGGCTTCGAAACGCTGGCTTCGGTTTGTTCGTGCGACGTTTCTAAGCGCCTCAAATAAGGGGACGAAGTTGACTGGCAGTGCTGTAGCATAGGCCAGCCCCAGTTTATATTAAACTCTATACAGAGAATGGTATTGAATCAAAACCCAAACTTGGAATTGAAA
Source organism: Lepidonotus clava (assembly GCA_936440205.1). Taxonomy (NCBI): domain Eukaryota; kingdom Metazoa; phylum Annelida; class Polychaeta; order Phyllodocida; family Polynoidae; genus Lepidonotus; species Lepidonotus clava. The sequence continues at coordinate 18,120 of CAKZFK010000051.1, read as the reverse complement.
CTTCAAATTTTAACACATGATTCCCCACACCTTGGCGGTCATTTTGAGCCTATTCCCGTCCAATTCCGTGACGGGCCGTTTTGATTCTAACGAAAGCCCCCTTTTTAACAGGCCGCCGACCTTGCGGGCCGTTTTTGAAGGGCTTGGGCTATCCCAGCATTCCAAGTAAATAGCTGGAAAAATTCGCCTTGGCCTGGGCTTCGAAACGCTGGCTTCGGTTTGTTCGTGCGACGTTTCTAAGCGCCTCAAATAAGGGGACGAAGTTGACTGGCAGTGCTGTAGCATAGGCCAGCCCCAGTTTATATTAAACTCTATACAGAGAATGGTATTGAATCAAAACCCAAACTTGGAATTGAAACTTCAAATTTTAACACATGATTCCCCACACCTTGGCGGTCATTTTGAGCCTATTCCCGTCCAATTCCGTGACGGGCCGTTTTGATTCTAACGAAAGCCCCCTTTTTAACAGGCCGCCGACCTTGCGGGCCGTTTTTGAAGGGCTTGGGCTATCCCAGCATTCCAAGTAAATAGCTGGAAAAATTCGCCTTGGCCTGGGCTTCGAAACGCTGGCTTCGGTTTGTTCGTGCGACGTTTCTAAGCGCCTCAAATAAGGGGACGAAGTTGACTGGCAGTGCTGTAGCATAGGCCAGCCCCAGTTTATATTAAACTCTATACAGAGAATGGTATTGAATCAAAACCCAAACTTGGAATTGAAACTTCAAATTTTAACACATGATTCCCCACACCTTGGCGGTCATTTTGAGCCTATTCCCGTCCAATTCCGTGACGGGCCGTTTTGATTCTAACGAAAGCCCCCTTTTTAACAGGCCGCCGACCTTGCGGGCCGTTTTTGAAGGGCTTGGGCTATCCCAGCATTCCAAGTAAATAGCTGGAAAAATTCGCCTTGGCCTGGGCTTCGAAACGCTGGCTTCGGTTTGTTCGTGCGACGTTTCTAAGCGCCTCAAATAAGGGGACGAAGTTGACTGGCAGTGCTGTAGCATAGGCCAGCCCCAGTTTATATTAAACTCTATACAGAGAATGGTATTGAATCAAAACCCAAACTTGGAATTGAAACTTCAAATTTTAACACATGATTCCCCACACCTTGGCGGTCATTTTGAGCCTATTCCCGTCCAATTCCGTGACGGGCCGTTTTGATTCTAACGAAAGCCCCCTTTTTAACAGGCCGCCGACCTTGCGGGCCGTTTTTGAAGGGCTTGGGCTATCCCAGCATTCCAAGTAAATAGCTGGAAAAATTCGCCTTGGCCTGGGCTTCGAAACGCTGGCTTCGGTTTGTTCGTGCGACGTTTCTAAGCGCCTCAAATAAGGGGACGAAGTTGACTGGCAGTGCTGTAGCATAGGCCAGCCCCAGTTTATATTAAACTCTATACAGAGAATGGTATTGAATCAAAACCCAAACTTGGAATTGAAACTTCAAATTTTAACACATGATTCCCCACACCTTGGCGGTCATTTTGAGCCTATTCCCGTCCAATTCCGTGACGGGCCGTTTTGATTCTAACGAAAGCCCCCTTTTTAACAGGCCGCCGACCTTGCGGGCCGTTTTTGAAGGGCTTGGGCTATCCCAGCATTCCAAGTAAATAGCTGGAAAAATTCGCCTTGGCCTGGGCTTCGAAACGCTGGCTTCGGTTTGTTCGTGCGACGTTTCTAAGCGCCTCAAATAAGGGGACGAAGTTGACTGGCAGTGCTGTAGCATAGGCCAGCCCCAGTTTATATTAAACTCTATACAGAGAATGGTATTGAATCAAAACCCAAACTTGGAATTGAAACTTCAAATTTTAACACATGATTCCCCACACCTTGGCGGTCATTTTGAGCCTATTCCCGTCCAATTCCGTGACGGGCCGTTTTGATTCTAACGAAAGCCCCCTTTTTAACAGGCCGCCGACCTTGCGGGCCGTTTTTGAAGGGCTTGGGCTATCCCAGCATTCCAAGTAAATAGCTGGAAAAATTCGCCTTGGCCTGGGCTTCGAAACGCTGGCTTCGGTTTGTTCGTGCGACGTTTCTAAGCGCCTCAAATAAGGGGACGAAGTTGACTGGCAGTGCTGTAGCATAGGCCAGCCCCAGTTTATATTAAACTCTATACAGAGAATGGTATTGAATCAAAACCCAAACTTGGAATTGAAACTTCAAATTTTAACACATGATTCCCCACACCTTGGCGGTCATTTTGAGCCTATTCCCGTCCAATTCCGTGACGGGCCGTTTTGATTCTAACGAAAGCCCCCTTTTTAACAGGCCGCCGACCTTGCGGGCCGTTTTTGAAGGGCTTGGGCTATCCCAGCATTCCAAGTAAATAGCTGGAAAAATTCGCCTTGGCCTGGGCTTCGAAACGCTGGCTTCGGTTTGTTCGTGCGACGTTTCTAAGCGCCTCAAATAAGGGGACGAAGTTGACTGGCAGTGCTGTAGCATAGGCCAGCCCCAGTTTATATTAAACTCTATACAGAGAATGGTATTGAATCAAAACCCAAACTTGGAATTGAAACTTCAAATTTTAACACATGATTCCCCACACCTTGGCGGTCATTTTGAGCCTATTCCCGTCCAATTCCGTGACGGGCCGTTTTGATTCTAACGAAAGCCCCCTTTTTAACAGGCCGCCGACCTTGCGGGCCGTTTTTGAAGGGCTTGGGCTATCCCAGCATTCCAAGTAAATAGCTGGAAAAATTCGCCTTGGCCTGGGCTTCGAAACGCTGGCTTCGGTTTGTTCGTGCGACGTTTCTAAGCGCCTCAAATAAGGGGACGAAGTTGACTGGCAGTGCTGTAGCATAGGCCAGCCCCAGTTTATATTAAACTCTATACAGAGAATGGTATTGAATCAAAACCCAAACTTGGAATTGAAACTTCAAATTTTAACACATGATTCCCCACACCTTGGCGGTCATTTTGAGCCTATTCCCGTCCAATTCCGTGACGGGCCGTTTTGATTCTAACGAAAGCCCCCTTTTTAACAGGCCGCCGACCTTGCGGGCCGTTTTTGAAGGGCTTGGGCTATCCCAGCATTCCAAGTAAATAGCTGGAAAAATTCGCCTTGGCCTGGGCTTCGAAACGCTGGCTTCGGTTTGTTCGTGCGACGTTTCTAAGCGCCTCAAATAAGGGGACGAAGTTGACTGGCAGTGCTGTAGCATAGGCCAGCCCCAGTTTATATTAAACTCTATACAGAGAATGGTATTGAATCAAAACCCAAACTTGGAATTGAAACTTCAAATTTTAACACATGATTCCCCACACCTTGGCGGTCATTTTGAGCCTATTCCCGTCCAATTCCGTGACGGGCCGTTTTGATTCTAACGAAAGCCCCCTTTTTAACAGGCCGCCGACCTTGCGGGCCGTTTTTGAAGGGCTTGGGCTATCCCAGCATTCCAAGTAAATAGCTGGAAAAATTCGCCTTGGCCTGGGCTTCGAAACGCTGGCTTCGGTTTGTTCGTGCGACGTTTCTAAGCGCCTCAAATAAGGGGACGAAGTTGACTGGCAGTGCTGTAGCATAGGCCAGCCCCAGTTTATATTAAACTCTATACAGAGAATGGTATTGAATCAAAACCCAAACTTGGAATTGAAACTTCAAATTTTAACACATGATTCCCCACACCTTGGCGGTCATTTTGAGCCTATTCCCGTCCAATTCCGTGACGGGCCGTTTTGATTCTAACGAAAGCCCCCTTTTTAACAGGCCGCCGACCTTGCGGGCCGTTTTTGAAGGGCTTGGGCTATCCCAGCATTCCAAGTAAATAGCTGGAAAAATTCGCCTTGGCCTGGGCTTCGAAACGCTGGCTTCGGTTTGTTCGTGCGACGTTTCTAAGCGCCTCAAATAAGGGGACGAAGTTGACTGGCAGTGCTGTAGCATAGGCCAGCCCCAGTTTATATTAAACTCTATACAGAGAATGGTATTGAATCAAAACCCAAACTTGGAATTGAAACTTCAAATTTTAACACATGATTCCCCACACCTTGGCGGTCATTTTGAGCCTATTCCCGTCCAATTCCGTGACGGGCCGTTTTGATTCTAACGAAAGCCCCCTTTTTAACAGGCCGCCGACCTTGCGGGCCGTTTTTGAAGGGCTTGGGCTATCCCAGCATTCCAAGTAAATAGCTGGAAAAATTCGCCTTGGCCTGGGCTTCGAAACGCTGGCTTCGGTTTGTTCGTGCGACGTTTCTAAGCGCCTCAAATAAGGGGACGAAGTTGACTGGCAGTGCTGTAGCATAGGCCAGCCCCAGTTTATATTAAACTCTATACAGAGAATGGTATTGAATCAAAACCCAAACTTGGAATTGAAACTTCAAATTTTAACACATGATTCCCCACACCTTGGCGGTCATTTTGAGCCTATTCCCGTCCAATTCCGTGACGGGCCGTTTTGATTCTAACGAAAGCCCCCTTTTTAACAGGCCGCCGACCTTGCGGGCCGTTTTTGAAGGGCTTGGGCTATCCCAGCATTCCAAGTAAATAGCTGGAAAAATTCGCCTTGGCCTGGGCTTCGAAACGCTGGCTTCGGTTTGTTCGTGCGACGTTTCTAAGCGCCTCAAATAAGGGGACGAAGTTGACTGGCAGTGCTGTAGCATAGGCCAGCCCCAGTTTATATTAAACTCTATACAGAGAATGGTATTGAATCAAAACCCAAACTTGGAATTGAAACTTCAAATTTTAACACATGATTCCCCACACCTTGGCGGTCATTTTGAGCCTATTCCCGTCCAATTCCGTGACGGGCCGTTTTGATTCTAACGAAAGCCCCCTTTTTAACAGGCCGCCGACCTTGCGGGCCGTTTTTGAAGGGCTTGGGCTATCCCAGCATTCCAAGTAAATAGCTGGAAAAATTCGCCTTGGCCTGGGCTTCGAAACGCTGGCTTCGGTTTGTTCGTGCGACGTTTCTAAGCGCCTCAAATAAGGGGACGAAGTTGACTGGCAGTGCTGTAGCATAGGCCAGCCCCAGTTTATATTAAACTCTATACAGAGAATGGTATTGAATCAAAACCCAAACTTGGAATTGAAACTTCAAATTTTAACACATGATTCCCCACACCTTGGCGGTCATTTTGAGCCTATTCCCGTCCAATTCCGTGACGGGCCGTTTTGATTCTAACGAAAGCCCCCTTTTTAACAGGCCGCCGACCTTGCGGGCCGTTTTTGAAGGGCTTGGGCTATCCCAGCATTCCAAGTAAATAGCTGGAAAAATTCGCCTTGGCCTGGGCTTCGAAACGCTGGCTTCGGTTTGTTCGTGCGACGTTTCTAAGCGCCTCAAATAAGGGGACGAAGTTGACTGGCAGTGCTGTAGCATAGGCCAGCCCCAGTTTATATTAGACTCTATACAGAGAATGGTATTGAATCAAAACCCAAACTTGGAATTGAAACTTCAAATTTTAACACATGATTCCCCACACCTTGGCGGTCATTTTGAGCCTATTCCCGTCCAATTCCGTGACGGGCCGTTTTGATTCTAACGAAAGCCCCCTTTTTAACAGGCCGCCGACCTTGCGGGCCGTTTTTGAAGGGCTTGGGCTATCCCAGCATTCCAAGTAAATAGCTGGAAAAATTAGCCTTGGCCTGGGCTTCGAAACGCTGGCTTCGGTTTGTTCGTGCGACGTTTCTAAGCGCCTCAAATAAGGGGACGAAGTTGACTGGCAGTGCTGTAGCATAGGCCAGCCCCAGTTTATATTAGACTCTATACAGAGAATGGTATTGAATCAAAACCCAAACTTGGAATTGAAACTTCAAATTTTAACACATGATTCCCCACACCTTGGCGGTCATTTTGAGCCTATTCCCGTCCAATTCCGTGACGGGCCGTTTTGATTCTAACGAAAGCCCCCTTTTTAACAGGCCGCCGACCTTGCGGGCCGTTTTTGAAGGGCTTGGGCTATCCCAGCATTCCAAGTAAATAGCTGGAAAAATTCGCCTTGGCCTGGGCTTCGAAACGCTGGCTTCGGTTTGTTCGTGCGACGTTTCTAAGCGCCTCAAATAAGGGGACGAAGTTGACTGGCAGTGCTGTAGCATAGGCCAGCCCCAGTTTATATTAAACTCTATACAGAGAATGGTATTGAATCAAAACCCAAACTTGGAATTGAAACTTCAAATTTTAACACATGATTCCCCACACCTTGGCGGTCATTTTGAGCCTATTCCCGTCCAATTCCGTGACGGGCCGTTTTGATTCTAACGAAAGCCCCCTTTTTAACAGGCCGCCGACCTTGCGGGCCGTTTTTGAAGGGCTTGGGCTATCCCAGCATTCCAAGTAAATAGCTGGAAAAATTCGCCTTGGCCTGGGCTTCGAAACGCTGGCTTCGGTTTGTTCGTGCGACGTTTCTAAGCGCCTCAAATAAGGGGACGAAGTTGACTGGCAGTGCTGTAGCATAGGCCAGCCCCAGTTTATATTAAACTCTATACAGAGAATGGTATTGAATCAAAACCCAAACTTGGAATTGAAACTTCAAATTTTAACACATGATTCCCCACACCTTGGCGGTCATTTTGAGCCTATTCCCGTCCAATTCCGTGACGGGCCGTTTTGATTCTAACGAAAGCCCCCTTTTTAACAGGCCGCCGACCTTGCGGGCCGTTTTTGAAGGGCTTGGGCTATCCCAGCATTCCAAGTAAATAGCTGGAAAAATTCGCCTTGGCCTGGGCTTCGAAACGCTGGCTTCGGTTTGTTCGTGCGACGTTTCTAAGCGCCTCAAATAAGGGGACGAAGTTGACTGGCAGTGCTGTAGCATAGGCCAGCCCCAGTTTATATTAAACTCTATACAGAGAATGGTATTGAATCAAAACCCAAACTTGGAATTGAAACTTCAAATTTTAACACATGATTCCCCACACCTTGGCGGTCATTTTGAGCCTATTCCCGTCCAATTCCGTGACGGGCCGTTTTGATTCTAACGAAAGCCCCCTTTTTAACAGGCCGCCGACCTTGCGGGCCGTTTTTGAAGGGCTTGGGCTATCCCAGCATTCCAAGTAAATAGCTGGAAAAATTCGCCTTGGCCTGGGCTTCGAAACGCTGGCTTCGGTTTGTTCGTGCGACGTTTCTAAGCGCCTCAAATAAGGGGACGAAGTTGACTGGCAGTGCTGTAGCATAGGCCAGCCCCAGTTTATATTAAACTCTATACAGAGAATGGTATTGAATCAAAACCCAAACTTGGAATTGAAACTTCAAATTTTAACACATGATTCCCCACACCTTGGCGGTCATTTTGAGCCTATTCCCGTCCAATTCCGTGACGGGCCGTTTTGATTCTAACGAAAGCCCCCTTTTTAACAGGCCGCCGACCTTGCGGGCCGTTTTTGAAGGGCTTGGGCTATCCCAGCATTCCAAGTAAATAGCTGGAAAAATTCGCCTTGGCCTGGGCTTCGAAACGCTGGCTTCGGTTTGTTCGTGCGACGTTTCTAAGCGCCTCAAATAAGGGGACGAAGTTGACTGGCAGTGCTGTAGCATAGGCCAGCCCCAGTTTATATTAAACTCTATACAGAGAATGGTATTGAATCAAAACCCAAACTTGGAATTGAAACTTCAAATTTTAACACATGATTCCCCACACCTTGGCGGTCATTTTGAGCCTATTCCCGTCCAATTCCGTGACGGGCCGTTTTGATTCTAACGAAAGCCCCCTTTTTAACAGGCCGCCGACCTTGCGGGCCGTTTTTGAAGGGCTTGGGCTATCCCAGCATTCCAAGTAAATAGCTGGAAAAATTCGCCTTGGCCTGGGCTTCGAAACGCTGGCTTCGGTTTGTTCGTGCGACGTTTCTAAGCGCCTCAAATAAGGGGACGAAGTTGACTGGCAGTGCTGTAGCATAGGCCAGCCCCAGTTTATATTAAACTCTATACAGAGAATGGTATTGAATCAAAACCCAAACTTGGAATTGAAACTTCAAATTTTAACACATGATTCCCCACACCTTGGCGGTCATTTTGAGCCTATTCCCGTCCAATTCCGTGACGGGCCGTTTTGATTCTAACGAAAGCCCCCTTTTTAACAGGCCGCCGACCTTGCGGGCCGTTTTTGAAGGGCTTGGGCTATCCCAGCATTCCAAGTAAATAGCTGGAAAAATTCGCCTTGGCCTGGGCTTCGAAACGCTGGCTTCGGTTTGTTCGTGCGACGTTTCTAAGCGCCTCAAATAAGGGGACGAAGTTGACTGGCAGTGCTGTAGCATAGGCCAGCCCCAGTTTATATTAAACTCTATACAGAGAATGGTATTGAATCAAAACCCAAACTTGGAATTGAAACTTCAAATTTTAACACATGATTCCCCACACCTTGGCGGTCATTTTGAGCCTATTCCCGTCCAATTCCGTGACGGGCCGTTTTGATTCTAACGAAAGCCCCCTTTTTAACAGGCCGCCGACCTTGCGGGCCGTTTTTGAAGGGCTTGGGCTATCCCAGCATTCCAAGTAAATAGCTGGAAAAATTCGCCTTGGCCTGGGCTTCGAAACGCTGGCTTCGGTTTGTTCGTGCGACGTTTCTAAGCGCCTCAAATAAGGGGACGAAGTTGACTGGCAGTGCTGTAGCATAGGCCAGCCCCAGTTTATATTAAACTCTATACAGAGAATGGTATTGAATCAAAACCCAAACTTGGAATTGAAACTTCAAATTTTAACACATGATTCCCCACACCTTGGCGGTCATTTTGAGCCTATTCCCGTCCAATTCCGTGACGGGCCGTTTTGATTCTAACGAAAGCCCCCTTTTTAACAGGCCGCCGACCTTGCGGGCCGTTTTTGAAGGGCTTGGGCTATCCCAGCATTCCAAGTAAATAGCTGGAAAAATTCGCCTTGGCCTGGGCTTCGAAACGCTGGCTTCGGTTTGTTCGTGCGACGTTTCTAAGCGCCTCAAATAAGGGGACGAAGTTGACTGGCAGTGCTGTAGCATAGGCCAGCCCCAGTTTATATTAAACTCTATACAGAGAATGGTATTGAATCAAAACCCAAACTTGGAATTGAAACTTCAAATTTTAACACATGATTCCCCACACCTTGGCGGTCATTTTGAGCCTATTCCCGTCCAATTCCGTGACGGGCCGTTTTGATTCTAACGAAAGCCCCCTTTTTAACAGGCCGCCGACCTTGCGGGCCGTTTTTGAAGGGCTTGGGCTATCCCAGCATTCCAAGTAAATAGCTGGAAAAATTCGCCTTGGCCTGGGCTTCGAAACGCTGGCTTCGGTTTGTTCGTGCGACGTTTCTAAGCGCCTCAAATAAGGGGACGAAGTTGACTGGCAGTGCTGTAGCATAGGCCAGCCCCAGTTTATATTAAACTCTATACAGAGAATGGTATTGAATCAAAACCCAAACTTGGAATTGAAACTTCAAATTTTAACACATGATTCCCCACACCTTGGCGGTCATTTTGAGCCTATTCCCGTCCAATTCCGTGACGGGCCGTTTTGATTCTAACGAAAGCCCCCTTTTTAACAGGCCGCCGACCTTGCGGGCCGTTTTTGAAGGGCTTGGGCTATCCCAGCATTCCAAGTAAATAGCTGGAAAAATTCGCCTTGGCCTGGGCTTCGAAACGCTGGCTTCGGTTTGTTCGTGCGACGTTTCTAAGCGCCTCAAATAAGGGGACGAAGTTGACTGGCAGTGCTGTAGCATAGGCCAGCCCCAGTTTATATTAAACTCTATACAGAGAATGGTATTGAATCAAAACCCAAACTTGGAATTGAAACTTCAAATTTTAACACATGATTCCCCACACCTTGGCGGTCATTTTGAGCCTATTCCCGTCCAATTCCGTGACGGGCCGTTTTGATTCTAACGAAAGCCCCCTTTTTAACAGGCCGCCGACCTTGCGGGCCGTTTTTGAAGGGCTTGGGCTATCCCAGCATTCCAAGTAAATAGCTGGAAAAATTCGCCTTGGCCTGGGCTTCGAAACGCTGGCTTCGGTTTGTTCGTGCGACGTTTCTAAGCGCCTCAAATAAGGGGACGAAGTTGACTGGCAGTGCTGTAGCATAGGCCAGCCCCAGTTTATATTAAACTCTATACAGAGAATGGTATTGAATCAAAACCCAAACTTGGAATTGAAACTTCAAATTTTAACACATGATTCCCCACACCTTGGCGGTCATTTTGAGCCTATTCCCGTCCAATTCCGTGACGGGCCGTTTTGATTCTAACGAAAGCCCCCTTTTTAACAGGCCGCCGACCTTGCGGGCCGTTTTTGAAGGGCTTGGGCTATCCCAGCATTCCAAGTAAATAGCTGGAAAAATTCGCCTTGGCCTGGGCTTCGAAACGCTGGCTTCGGTTTGTTCGTGCGACGTTTCTAAGCGCCTCAAATAAGGGGACGAAGTTGACTGGCAGTGCTGTAGCATAGGCCAGCCCCAGTTTATATTAAACTCTATACAGAGAATGGTATTGAATCAAAACCCAAACTTGGAATTGAAACTTCAAATTTTAACACATGATTCCCCACACCTTGGCGGTCATTTTGAGCCTATTCCCGTCCAATTCCGTGACGGGCCGTTTTGATTCTAACGAAAGCCCCCTTTTTAACAGGCCGCCGACCTTGCGGGCCGTTTTTGAAGGGCTTGGGCTATCCCAGCATTCCAAGTAAATAGCTGGAAAAATTCGCCTTGGCCTGGGCTTCGAAACGCTGGCTTCGGTTTGTTCGTGCGACGTTTCTAAGCGCCTCAAATAAGGGGACGAAGTTGACTGGCAGTGCTGTAGCATAGGCCAGCCCCAGTTTATATTAAACTCTATACAGAGAATGGTATTGAATCAAAACCCAAACTTGGAATTGAAACTTCAAATTTTAACACATGATTCCCCACACCTTGGCGGTCATTTTGAGCCTATTCCCGTCCAATTCCGTGACGGGCCGTTTTGATTCTAACGAAAGCCCCCTTTTTAACAGGCCGCCGACCTTGCGGGCCGTTTTTGAAGGGCTTGGGCTATCCCAGCATTCCAAGTAAATAGCTGGAAAAATTCGCCTTGGCCTGGGCTTCGAAACGCTGGCTTCGGTTTGTTCGTGCGACGTTTCTAAGCGCCTCAAATAAGGGGACGAAGTTGACTGGCAGTGCTGTAGCATAGGCCAGCCCCAGTTTATATTAAACTCTATACAGAGAATGGTATTGAATCAAAACCCAAACTTGGAATTGAAACTTCAAATTTTAACACATGATTCCCCACACCTTGGCGGTCATTTTGAGCCTATTCCCGTCCAATTCCGTGACGGGCCGTTTTGATTCTAACGAAAGCCCCCTTTTTAACAGGCCGCCGACCTTGCGGGCCGTTTTTGAAGGGCTTGGGCTATCCCAGCATTCCAAGTAAATAGCTGGAAAAATTCGCCTTGGCCTGGGCTTCGAAACGCTGGCTTCGGTTTGTTCGTGCGACGTTTCTAAGCGCCTCAAATAAGGGGACGAAGTTGACTGGCAGTGCTGTAGCATAGGCCAGCCCCAGTTTATATTAAACTCTATACAGAGAATGGTATTGAATCAAAACCCAAACTTGGAATTGAAACTTCAAATTTTAACACATGATTCCCCACACCTTGGCGGTCATTTTGAGCCTATTCCCGTCCAATTCCGTGACGGGCCGTTTTGATTCTAACGAAAGCCCCCTTTTTAACAGGCCGCCGACCTTGCGGGCCGTTTTTGAAGGGCTTGGGCTATCCCAGCATTCCAAGTAAATAGCTGGAAAAATTCGCCTTGGCCTGGGCTTCGAAACGCTGGCTTCGGTTTGTTCGTGCGACGTTTCTAAGCGCCTCAAATAAGGGGACGAAGTTGACTGGCAGTGCTGTAGCATAGGCCAGCCCCAGTTTATATTAAACTCTATACAGAGAATGGTATTGAATCAAAACCCAAACTTGGAATTGAAACTTCAAATTTTAACACATGATTCCCCACACCTTGGCGGTCATTTTGAGCCTATTCCCGTCCAATTCCGTGACGGGCCGTTTTGATTCTAACGAAAGCCCCCTTTTTAACAGGCCGCCGACCTTGCGGGCCGTTTTTGAAGGGCTTGGGCTATCCCAGCATTCCAAGTAAATAGCTGGAAAAATTCGCCTTGGCCTGGGCTTCGAAACGCTGGCTTCGGTTTGTTCGTGCGACGTTTCTAAGCGCCTCAAATAAGGGGACGAAGTTGACTGGCAGTGCTGTAGCATAGGCCAGCCCCAGTTTATATTAAACTCTATACAGAGAATGGTATTGAATCAAAACCCAAACTTGGAATTGAAACTTCAAATTTTAACACATGATTCCCCACACCTTGGCGGTCATTTTGAGCCTATTCCCGTCCAATTCCGTGACGGGCCGTTTTGATTCTAACGAAAGCCCCCTTTTTAACAGGCCGCCGACCTTGCGGGCCGTTTTTGAAGGGCTTGGGCTATCCCAGCATTCCAAGTAAATAGCTGGAAAAATTCGCCTTGGCCTGGGCTTCGAAACGCTGGCTTCGGTTTGTTCGTGCGACGTTTCTAAGCGCCTCAAATAAGGGGACGAAGTTGACTGGCAGTGCTGTAGCATAGGCCAGCCCCAGTTTATATTAAACTCTATACAGAGAATGGTATTGAATCAAAACCCAAACTTGGAATTGAAACTTCAAATTTTAACACATGATTCCCCACACCTTGGCGGTCATTTTGAGCCTATTCCCGTCCAATTCCGTGACGGGCCGTTTTGATTCTAACGAAAGCCCCCTTTTTAACAGGCCGCCGACCTTGCGGGCCGTTTTTGAAGGGCTTGGGCTATCCCAGCATTCCAAGTAAATAGCTGGAAAAATTCGCCTTGGCCTGGGCTTCGAAACGCTGGCTTCGGTTTGTTCGTGCGACGTTTCTAAGCGCCTCAAATAAGGGGACGAAGTTGACTGGCAGTGCTGTAGCATAGGCCAGCCCCAGTTTATATTAAACTCTATACAGAGAATGGTATTGAATCAAAACCCAAACTTGGAATTGAAACTTCAAATTTTAACACATGATTCCCCACACCTTGGCGGTCATTTTGAGCCTATTCCCGTCCAATTCCGTGACGGGCCGTTTTGATTCTAACGAAAGCCCCCTTTTTAACAGGCCGCCGACCTTGCGGGCCGTTTTTGAAGGGCTTGGGCTATCCCAGCATTCCAAGTAAATAGCTGGAAAAATTCGCCTTGGCCTGGGCTTCGAAACGCTGGCTTCGGTTTGTTCGTGCGACGTTTCTAAGCGCCTCAAATAAGGGGACGAAGTTGACTGGCAGTGCTGTAGCATAGGCCAGCCCCAGTTTATATTAAACTCTATACAGAGAATGGTATTGAATCAAAACCCAAACTTGGAATTGAAACTTCAAATTTTAACACATGATTCCCCACACCTTGGCGGTCATTTTGAGCCTATTCCCGTCCAATTCCGTGACGGGCCGTTTTGATTCTAACGAAAGCCCCCTTTTTAACAGGCCGCCGACCTTGCGGGCCGTTTTTGAAGGGCTTGGGCTATCCCAGCATTCCAAGTAAATAGCTGGAAAAATTCGCCTTGGCCTGGGCTTCGAAACGCTGGCTTCGGTTTGTTCGTGCGACGTTTCTAAGCGCCTCAAATAAGGGGACGAAGTTGACTGGCAGTGCTGTAGCATAGGCCAGCCCCAGTTTATATTAAACTCTATACAGAGAATGGTATTGAATCAAAACCCAAACTTGGAATTGAAACTTCAAATTTTAACACATGATTCCCCACACCTTGGCGGTCATTTTGAGCCTATTCCCGTCCAATTCCGTGACGGGCCGTTTTGATTCTAACGAAAGCCCCCTTTTTAACAGGCCGCCGACCTTGCGGGCCGTTTTTGAAGGGCTTGGGCTATCCCAGCATTCCAAGTAAATAGCTGGAAAAATTCGCCTTGGCCTGGGCTTCGAAACGCTGGCTTCGGTTTGTTCGTGCGACGTTTCTAAGCGCCTCAAATAAGGGGACGAAGTTGACTGGCAGTGCTGTAGCATAGGCCAGCCCCAGTTTATATTAAACTCTATACAGAGAATGGTATTGAATCAAAACCCAAACTTGGAATTGAAACTTCAAATTTTAACACATGATTCCCCACACCTTGGCGGTCATTTTGAGCCTATTCCCGTCCAATTCCGTGACGGGCCGTTTTGATTCTAACGAAAGCCCCCTTTTTAACAGGCCGCCGACCTTGCGGGCCGTTTTTGAAGGGCTTGGGCTATCCCAGCATTCCAAGTAAATAGCTGGAAAAATTCGCCTTGGCCTGGGCTTCGAAACGCTGGCTTCGGTTTGTTCGTGCGACGTTTCTAAGCGCCTCAAATAAGGGGACGAAGTTGACTGGCAGTGCTGTAGCATAGGCCAGCCCCAGTTTATATTAAACTCTATACAGAGAATGGTATTGAATCAAAACCCAAACTTGGAATTGAAACTTCAAATTTTAACACATGATTCCCCACACCTTGGCGGTCATTTTGAGCCTATTCCCGTCCAATTCCGTGACGGGCCGTTTTGATTCTAACGAAAGCCCCCTTTTTAACAGGCCGCCGACCTTGCGGGCCGTTTTTGAAGGGCTTGGGCTATCCCAGCATTCCAAGTAAATAGCTGGAAAAATTCGCCTTGGCCTGGGCTTCGAAACGCTGGCTTCGGTTTGTTCGTGCGACGTTTCTAAGCGCCTCAAATAAGGGGACGAAGTTGACTGGCAGTGCTGTAGCATAGGCCAGCCCCAGTTTATATTAAACTCTATACAGAGAATGGTATTGAATCAAAACCCAAACTTGGAATTGAAACTTCAAATTTTAACACATGATTCCCCACACCTTGGCGGTCATTTTGAGCCTATTCCCGTCCAATTCCGTGACGGGCCGTTTTGATTCTAACGAAAGCCCCCTTTTTAACAGGCCGCCGACCTTGCGGGCCGTTTTTGAAGGGCTTGGGCTATCCCAGCATTCCAAGTAAATAGCTGGAAAAATTCGCCTTGGCCTGGGCTTCGAAACGCTGGCTTCGGTTTGTTCGTGCGACGTTTCTAAGCGCCTCAAATAAGGGGACGAAGTTGACTGGCAGTGCTGTAGCATAGGCCAGCCCCAGTTTATATTAAACTCTATACAGAGAATGGTATTGAATCAAAACCCAAACTTGGAATTGAAACTTCAAATTTTAACACATGATTCCCCACACCTTGGCGGTCATTTTGAGCCTATTCCCGTCCAATTCCGTGACGGGCCGTTTTGATTCTAACGAAAGCCCCCTTTTTAACAGGCCGCCGACCTTGCGGGCCGTTTTTGAAGGGCTTGGGCTATCCCAGCATTCCAAGTAAATAGCTGGAAAAATTCGCCTTGGCCTGGGCTTCGAAACGCTGGCTTCGGTTTGTTCGTGCGACGTTTCTAAGCGCCTCAAATAAGGGGACGAAGTTGACTGGCAGTGCTGTAGCATAGGCCAGCCCCAGTTTATATTAAACTCTATACAGAGAATGGTATTGAATCAAAACCCAAACTTGGAATTGAAACTTCAAATTTTAACACATGATTCCCCACACCTTGGCGGTCATTTTGAGCCTATTCCCGTCCAATTCCGTGACGGGCCGTTTTGATTCTAACGAAAGCCCCCTTTTTAACAGGCCGCCGACCTTGCGGGCCGTTTTTGAAGGGCTTGGGCTATCCCAGCATTCCAAGTAAATAGCTGGAAAAATTCGCCTTGGCCTGGGCTTCGAAACGCTGGCTTCGGTTTGTTCGTGCGACGTTTCTAAGCGCCTCAAATAAGGGGACGAAGTTGACTGGCAGTGCTGTAGCATAGGCCAGCCCCAGTTTATATTAAACTCTATACAGAGAATGGTATTGAATCAAAACCCAAACTTGGAATTGAAACTTCAAATTTTAACACATGATTCCCCACACCTTGGCGGTCATTTTGAGCCTATTCCCGTCCAATTCCGTGACGGGCCGTTTTGATTCTAACGAAAGCCCCCTTTTTAACAGGCCGCCGACCTTGCGGGCCGTTTTTGAAGGGCTTGGGCTATCCCAGCATTCCAAGTAAATAGCTGGAAAAATTCGCCTTGGCCTGGGCTTCGAAACGCTGGCTTCGGTTTGTTCGTGCGACGTTTCTAAGCGCCTCAAATAAGGGGACGAAGTTGACTGGCAGTGCTGTAGCATAGGCCAGCCCCAGTTTATATTAAACTCTATACAGAGAATGGTATTGAATCAAAACCCAAACTTGGAATTGAAACTTCAAATTTTAACACATGATTCCCCACACCTTGGCGGTCATTTTGAGCCTATTCCCGTCCAATTCCGTGACGGGCCGTTTTGATTCTAACGAAAGCCCCCTTTTTAACAGGCCGCCGACCTTGCGGGCCGTTTTTGAAGGGCTTGGGCTATCCCAGCATTCCAAGTAAATAGCTGGAAAAATTCGCCTTGGCCTGGGCTTCGAAACGCTGGCTTCGGTTTGTTCGTGCGACGTTTCTAAGCGCCTCAAATAAGGGGACGAAGTTGACTGGCAGTGCTGTAGCATAGGCCAGCCCCAGTTTATATTAAACTCTATACAGAGAATGGTATTGAATCAAAACCCAAACTTGGAATTGAAACTTCAAATTTTAACACATGATTCCCCACACCTTGGCGGTCATTTTGAGCCTATTCCCGTCCAATTCCGTGACGGGCCGTTTTGATTCTAACGAAAGCCCCCTTTTTAACAGGCCGCCGACCTTGCGGGCCGTTTTTGAAGGGCTTGGGCTATCCCAGCATTCCAAGTAAATAGCTGGAAAAATTCGCCTTGGCCTGGGCTTCGAAACGCTGGCTTCGGTTTGTTCGTGCGACGTTTCTAAGCGCCTCAAATAAGGGGACGAAGTTGACTGGCAGTGCTGTAGCATAGGCCAGCCCCAGTTTATATTAAACTCTATACAGAGAATGGTATTGAATCAAAACCCAAACTTGGAATTGAAACTTCAAATTTTAACACATGATTCCCCACACCTTGGCGGTCATTTTGAGCCTATTCCCGTCCAATTCCGTGACGGGCCGTTTTGATTCTAACGAAAGCCCCCTTTTTAACAGGCCGCCGACCTTGCGGGCCGTTTTTGAAGGGCTTGGGCTATCCCAGCATTCCAAGTAAATAGCTGGAAAAATTCGCCTTGGCCTGGGCTTCGAAACGCTGGCTTCGGTTTGTTCGTGCGACGTTTCTAAGCGCCTCAAATAAGGGGACGAAGTTGACTGGCAGTGCTGTAGCATAGGCCAGCCCCAGTTTATATTAAACTCTATACAGAGAATGGTATTGAATCAAAACCCAAACTTGGAATTGAAACTTCAAATTTTAACACATGATTCCCCACACCTTGGCGGTCATTTTGAGCCTATTCCCGTCCAATTCCGTGACGGGCCGTTTTGATTCTAACGAAAGCCCCCTTTTTAACAGGCCGCCGACCTTGCGGGCCGTTTTTGAAGGGCTTGGGCTATCCCAGCATTCCAAGTAAATAGCTGGAAAAATTCGCCTTGGCCTGGGCTTCGAAACGCTGGCTTCGGTTTGTTCGTGCGACGTTTCTAAGCGCCTCAAATAAGGGGACGAAGTTGACTGGCAGTGCTGTAGCATAGGCCAGCCCCAGTTTATATTAAACTCTATACAGAGAATGGTATTGAATCAAAACCCAAACTTGGAATTGAAACTTCAAATTTTAACACATGATTCCCCACACCTTGGCGGTCATTTTGAGCCTATTCCCGTCCAATTCCGTGACGGGCCGTTTTGATTCTAACGAAAGCCCCCTTTTTAACAGGCCGCCGACCTTGCGGGCCGTTTTTGAAGGGCTTGGGCTATCCCAGCATTCCAAGTAAATAGCTGGAAAAATTCGCCTTGGCCTGGGCTTCGAAACGCTGGCTTCGGTTTGTTCGTGCGACGTTTCTAAGCGCCTCAAATAAGGGGACGAAGTTGACTGGCAGTGCTGTAGCATAGGCCAGCCCCAGTTTATATTAAACTCTATACAGAGAATGGTATTGAATCAAAACCCAAACTTGGAATTGAAACTTCAAATTTTAACACATGATTCCCCACACCTTGGCGGTCATTTTGAGCCTATTCCCGTCCAATTCCGTGACGGGCCGTTTTGATTCTAACGAAAGCCCCCTTTTTAACAGGCCGCCGACCTTGCGGGCCGTTTTTGAAGGGCTTGGGCTATCCCAGCATTCCAAGTAAATAGCTGGAAAAATTCGCCTTGGCCTGGGCTTCGAAACGCTGGCTTCGGTT
>CAKZFK010000050.1:0-23758 GCA_936440205.1 Lepidonotus clava | reverse complement strand
GCCCGGCACTTCCGATGAACACATCGCTGTGGTCGAGAGTTTACGACAGTACTCACCGGACGGGGCTATTCTCGTAACAACCCCACAAGTAAGGGGATTTATATATGTTCTCTACCTCAAGGTTATTTTTACAGTATCAATATTACTATAGAGAAAATAGATAGATTGAATGTGGCTCAAGAGCTCTGAGGTTTGATGCTACCACGTGAACAAAAATTGAAAGTGGACCGTAGGACGTCCTATTTAGGGAATAACGCACGGAGGGGCGGGGTCGAGGCCTTGAAGTGCTCTAGTGCCTCTAGCCAAGCACTAGGAGGTCGAGACCCCACCCCGAGTGCGTTATTCACGTTATAACACGGATAATTGTTACAAAATTGTTGCAAAATGATATAAAATAATATAACAATTTGATAATGACAGTCTCCTCTGTGTTACAAGTCATCTAAGTTAGCATGACTGCACGGTTCTCCCTCTTTTCTATTAATTACTAATCATACAAATATGAAAATTGTGTGATATTCTTGTAGCATAGATCCATACAAACTACTTTCTCACTTACTGTATAACATTTCAATGCACAGTAAAAAAGATATGCCCAAAATCGTACAGAAAGTTGATGAACAAATGCATCCTGCAGTGAGACCTAGCAACAGAACCAGAGTTCTCCAGTGGGATCTAGCAACAGACCTAGCAACGCATAGCAACAAAACCTATATTTTAAATATTCACCTCTCATTGGCTGAGCTATAGAGAGCTTGTTTTCTAGCTCAGGATAGATGCACGGCATGGTAGCAACATAAAAAAAACCTTTCAAAATGCTTTTATTTCAAACAAACAATTATTTTGTAATAAGGTTGACTTTTAGTATATCATAATAGACTCAAGCAGAAAGTTTGGTGAAGATTAAGGCATTAGAATTACTTTGAGAACGTTTGTTACAACATGCAGACGTCTAGATCGGCACGTTGCTACCCCATTGCCGTGTTATAATATGGAATAGATAATCTGCTCATTTCCAGATTTTCACTTGTCATAGTAATGTTATTTACAAGAAAATTGGATTATGATGTAAAAGGCTCAATTCTTATGTAGGGATACTCTCAAATGTGAAAATAGTAATTTAGGAAAGAGGAAAGTAAATTTCAATTTCATTATGAACCAATCAAAATTCGGAAATCCGGAGAAAGGAGGGAAAATATTATTAAAGTGGAGAACTGTGGAACTCGTTCAAGTGGGATCTGTGATTCCTTGCCCTTCCGTCAGGTGTGAAACAGTTAAATTTGTGAACATATTTCTAAGCTGACAATCATGAAGACTCTATGCACACCAAAATAAAACAGTAGCTTAAACGTTCAAGCCAGCCAAGAAATAATTTTAAATACCTAACTTTAAGTCTGCCCAAAAAGTAACTTTAAAAAAAAGAAGAAAAATACCTAACTTTAAAAGGGCAATCACACTTCAACTGCATCCAGTAAGCATAATTATGTTTGTATACAGAAATCTGAATGTATTACAGTTTGTGTCGAGTTAGAATATGGTATATCAAAACACACGTCTGTATAAAATACAGTACAGAACACCAGTACCCAGCGAAATTACCTCCCATACCCACACTGGGACCACATCAATTATGGCATAGTGGTAGAATGTCTGCATGGAGTGTGGGAGGGGGGGGGGGGTTTGCTTCCCAGCCTTGGATCCAACTTGTTCACAATAAAAATGTGTGGAAATTCTTTTGTTGTTCAGGCGGTGGCGGTGGGCGACGTGCGCCGGGAGCTGACCTTCTGTAAGAAGACCGGGATCCCCGTGTTAGGAATCGTCGAGAACATGAGCGGCTACGTCTGTCCGCACTGCGCGGTGAGTTTAGTTATGGACACATAATTTTGTTAATGTTTTCACCAAAATATTCCGGGTTTTTTTGTGTGTTTTTTTCTTTGCCGGAGTTCGTGATTTGATTTTTGGCCGTTGGTCTTAAAAGGACCTTATATTGAAAAAAATCCCAAATTGATAAGTGACCTGAATACGATTTTTACCCAAGGGTTTCGGCCCTTACCCTCGCTCTTTGAGTGTGCCTTAATTGCCCCATTATATGCAATCACTTTTGCGTATGTAAAACATTCCATGGCTAAATTCATACAGGGGCTAGGGCCCCGAATCCATTGGTAATCCCTGTAATACCGGACGTATTAAACACATTGACATGAAAGTGCATTGAACCCAAGTTGAATATCCAGAAAATATCGTCTCGTTATGCAAAACAATCTCTGACATCATACACAGATATTTCAAAAGTCTGATTCATTTAACCCATGTTCGAAATAATAAATAGATTGGCTTGATTTATTATATTTAGTGTTCTATACGATAGTGCTGTTATGCTTTGGAATATTTCTGTTGGCTTTACAATATTTCTGTTGGCTTTTAAGTTTCTATATGAACTCTTTTTTCCTAGGAATGTTCAAACCTGTTCTCCAAAGGCGGTGGGGAGTCATTGGCCAACATGGCCTCAGTGCCTTTCCTAGGTAAGTTGTTATAGGAAGAGTCCATAATCTATTGACGCTACCTGGTTTGAATATGTGCTACTAGGTATCAGAATAGATCGACGGTAAAAAAAAAACTAGATAGGCAACAACTAAGTAACAAGGAGTACCCTGTTTCCTTAGATTGTGAAGTAGGTATATGCATTACATATGAGAATGCATAATTTTAGCGAAACCAAAAATTAGTTTCTTTCCTTTATTATATTGACGCAGGGGAGCAGGGGAGGACCATCTCATGCAGTCAAGCAGGCGCCTGTCATTTAAATGATTACATATTTTATATTGGTTTGGGCCTTCCATTAAGTGTGTACGCATCAAGGGATGGTTCTGGTTTTTTTAAATGAGTGTACGTTCCTGTAAAAATCCATTGCATTTTGATTATTATGTTTTAGCATTCCTTTACAAATCCAATGTATAATTTTTCCTAAGGGTGTTGAAGTGCTCTCACGTTGTTTAAAAAAAAAGTAGCCGCGTAAAAAA
Source organism: Lepidonotus clava (assembly GCA_936440205.1). Taxonomy (NCBI): domain Eukaryota; kingdom Metazoa; phylum Annelida; class Polychaeta; order Phyllodocida; family Polynoidae; genus Lepidonotus; species Lepidonotus clava. The sequence goes on along the minus strand of CAKZFK010000050.1, from coordinate 20,738 downwards.
TAGAAATGTTAGAAATGTCTATACCTACTTAATGGCAGGCCCTTTATCTATGTCATCTATGAGCTGTTACCCATGGGGTACCAGGGTGGGGCTTTTGCTCCTGGGAAGAATATAGGCTCCCAGTATCCCCTGCTGATTATAAAAGGCAATGATAGGGGGGACCCAGCACTGACCAAGTGTTTTTTTTGGTTCAATTCCCAGTAGGTGTCTGGGTTCACTAAGGGATGACATAAAGCAAAAATCATTTGTAGGTTTTGATCTCCTGCTATTTGTCAACCCTGTCACCTTCATCTCATAGATACATTTCTGTTCTGCTCCGTTACAGGGTGCGTGCCCCTTGACCCTCAGCTGACAGCCAGCCTGGAGAGTGGTCAGAACTTCTTTGAGGCCTTCCCCACCTCGCCGGCTCGCCAGTCGATAGAGAAGGTGGTCAGTAAAGTCCTGGAAGTGACCAGCGCAAAGGGCACCGGTAACCGGTGAAAGGATGTTAGTGGGCGAGTTCAGGACATCCAATCAAACCCACTTCGAGACATCCACCGGCAAGCTGCCCTCACTTTTGAAAAGTCACTGCAATCGCTCCATTGAGGTCCGACCTCAGGGGCAAATGGGAGAGCAGGGAGATTCACCAAAATTAGTTTTTCTAAATATAATGAAATATTGAAATTATTTCAACTATTTTTTCAGGAAAAAAGAAGTGTCTTGCTTTGAGTATGTATTTGATTTTCATGTCTTATTGAATTATTTTTTTATTTGAGATACTTTTGACAGTTTTTCTCAGTTTGGTTTCACTTCTGCCGTCCCCTGTTTGATTCAATTTAATTCAAACTATCATATCTTCTCAAACTGTTCGCCACCGGAACCGGAATTCAGTGCTACGATATATTTCTCAAATGCATGCTAGGTAGACATGGCAGTCCGCCGGCTGATGAAACGAACTGGCCTAGTGTTTCTTGGATGTCTACATTTAATTATGAGCTGAAAATATGAGGAGTATGTATGTAAATAAACGAAGGATGTTATTTTTAGTCTGTGTGTATATAGAGATTTGTGCTGTATATGCAATAAAATTAATGTTGGTACATATGTATTTGTTTGCCATTGTCTTTGTAATCATAAAAGGAGCAGTGCTTTTGTGGGGGTTTTTGGTGTAATTTTTTTGGCCTCCGTACATATATATATACATATTATATATACATATAAAATAATACTAGCAGCATACAGCGAAATCAATACTAAAAGATGCAACATCGGGTGCCCCCGTCATCTAGACACCTAAAAAATCATGGAAACATTTTCCAAAAGCGCCCTCCCCCTTTTTGATTAAAAAATCTGAATCCGCAATTGGGACGCTAAAGGGTGTTTTTTTTCAGAGTAGATTCTACGTTTTGAGAACATTAAATTTGGAACTTGAAAAATTTCCAGTATATAGCCCTATAACAGGGGGAGGGATGTAACGAATTTCTATGCCCAACAGTTACTTTTAACTACAGAGTGCGTTTTTCTCTCTGCATCAAAAACCTTAGACTAAGTGGCAATGTCATATTTTACTTCTCCTTGGCCCCTTTTTCTCCTCCACCCCTGGCTTCTGAATCTTACATTCAGTCCCCAAGGGCCCACACTTTTTCTTTTGAAAAAGTCCTGAACACTTTTTCAGGTACCGTTGATCAAATGTTGCCCGTAGAGACACTTGTCGAAACCGCAATTTTGAAGGACTTACCCTCACAAAGGCCCTTCCACTCTAAGTCAACCCACCCTGCCTCCCTGGCAGCCCTCTGACTTTCCAGGCTCCACTTAAGCACCCCCCGGTGACAGTGAGCTGAAACTTGCAGGCCCCTGGCCGTAACCATGGAGATAACTTAAGGCACCAATCATGTGCCGGATCCTAGATCCAGGCACTCACAGCGGTAGCAACGATCACAGACACAGCCAGCCACGTTTCAATCATATTATCTCTTTTTTCGCTGTGTTTACCGCTAAAACTCCTACCAACAAGCCTACCATGGCTTCTGCAGACCCCGCAGATAAACATTCTGGCGATAAAGTGGTTTGCGAGCCGAGTGGGCTTGCGGATAATGGAGGGAGACTTCCGAATCTACTGAGAACAAATGTTCGCCATTGTCATTGATGTCAGTAGCAGGTTTATGGTTGATGGCACTCACCGGCTCGTTGCTGGCGTGGTGCTCATTCGGGTGCCCATTCGGGTGTTCATTACGACGTCCGAACTTCGCCCGGGGAGGCTTATGAGCGTCTCCCCGTTCGTCGTCGGGATGCGCGGAGTTTGCTGCGGCCTTTCCGTCGTGGAAAAACTGGGATTTAGTGGTTCCGCTCGGCGCGAAAACCACTTTATCGCCAGAATGTTTATCTGCGGGGTCTGCAGAAGCCATGGTAGGCTTGTTTGATCTTTCCGACAACCTGCGCCACCTAGCGATAAGTGGGGGAGGCCAGAACCGCCACTCTGGTCCCCCACACTGTCCACAGGGGCCGCCACTAGAGGACTTCCCGCCTCTAGGTTCCAGCTCGGACCTCAACTCCCCTCCCCGCCATGTAGCTCCTGTCATTGGACTGACGGGGGAGGGAACTAGGGCCGAACATGTAACTTCCAATGACACCTTAGACTCCCCTCTATCCCTCACCGGCCCCAGCCATTTGGTGAAGCCGGATAGGGACTGCATGATCAATAGACTCATCGAGGGTCTAGACAATGATAGGGATCTAAGTACCAAACTCTTCCATTTTCTCAAAGACTGGGACCCTGCTTTCACTCCCACCCTTTTTGACAATAATGGTACTACTAAGGGATTAGACCAAACTGACAAACCACTCTATGCCGACAAGGTCAAAACCCCTAAGAAAAGTAAAAACAACTACAGTAACAAAAACAAGGATAACACTATCCATGATACGGGCCGTGGCTCTAAGCCCGACCAAACCCCACCAATTGTTACACCAAACGATGACACTAACCGTTCTGTTTCTTTCCAGAAGGGGACGAACAACAAAGACGGCGACCTTCTGATCTTCCCTAACCGTGGGGAAACCACGTGGAAGCAAGCCCGTTCAGCTAAACTACTTGCCTCCAAATCCCAAGCCCGCGCTGATTGGCTTCGGGACCTCAACCAACAGGGGACCCTCAACCCTTGGGCCCTCGGGGTAGAGGACTTACCCTCTCACATCAGGGCGTCTGATTCACTCCTGAATGAAATAGCCGAGGCCCGCAGAGACCTTGGCCTATACATCCAGGACAGAGTTGCCACTTTCTTAGACAAGAAAGCGGAGGAGGACGAGGCGGACAGTCTCCTTTTCTTAGACTCGGTTGATAAGATGCTAGAGAGACCTGGTTATTCATCGTTTGACCAGGCCAAAGACAGAATTTCTTCGTTTATCGGCAAGGAAAGGGCTTCCCTTATCCGCCAACTTAACAAACGAACCGAGGTTCTCAAGACCTCACAGTATTCTGATCTCCAACTGATTAAAGCTAAATTGGTCATCCCTCCCACCCTTCAAGCTGATGAAGGTACCACATCCGATTCCGGGACAGCAGTCCCCGACTCGGACTCTGAGTCCTTCGACTCAGACCAAGAAAACCAAGAGGGAAGGGGGTACCAACCTAAGTCCCCCCCTAAGTCTAACCCACAGCCCAACCGTACTAACAAAACAGTAGGCAGGGACAAAAATAAGGGACCTAGCACCAAGGACCCTAAGGGTAGACCTAAAGACTCCATGTCCCATGATAGCCCCCTCAACCCAGCCAAACCCCCCAACAGGACACCGGCTAATAAGGGTAACGGTAGAGGCAATGGGAAAAGGGGCCCTCGTAACAGGGACACCCACGTCTCTAAAGAAACCCCCCTCAGGGAAGCCCAGAACAGGGATTTTCGGGGGCCCCAACGTCCCAAGACAGACCAGAGTCGACGGGACTCAACGGGGTGGAACAAAGTAGGTTCAAAGCGCCAGAGATCTCCCAGCGCGGACCACCGAAACAACAAAAAACAAAAGGGCCCAAGGGACCAAAGAGGTCGGGACAACCACCCTCAACACCCCAAGGGGAATCCCAACAACCCCCAGCACCCCAAGGGGAACCCCAACAGATACAACGAAAAGTACCAGGGTTGGTATCTCACCCCCCGGGAAAAAGAACTAATCAAACACTTCCGCAAGCAGTAGACCCCCCTTCTCCTGCTGGCACCCCCACTCCCCACCACGGGGGAGACTCACACACCAACGTTTCCAGCCCCCCTCCTACCGGGAGGGGAGCCGGACTAAGGAGGGATCAACCCGATCCCCCCTCCCCACTGTTACCGATCCCGATGTTGATCTTGGTTTTGATGTTACTACTTGTACTGATGACCAGATTTTGTCGTTCTTCCGTAATAAAATTTCTGAACCTTTGCCCTCAGTGTCCTCTGCTGTAGTCAATCTTTCAGATTATAACCTTTCCCCCGCGGAACTCTCACTGCTGGAGAAGGGCCTTAATTTCTGTCCCACCCCGGGGGAACCAGAAATGGGGAACCTAAGACGAGACCTGGACAGGTTCCATAGGAATCTGAGGATCAAAAGCTTTTTTGATAATGATAAGATTGAAGGCCCCACACCGCCTTCTCGATCTCAATCTCAATCCACTTCTCAACCTCAACCTAACGCACGACACCCCAACCCTTCTCAATCTGGCCCCAGCAGTGAGCCTTCCGAGTGGGAAACGGAATTAAGTCGATCTAAGGTTTTAATTAAAGAGAGACCCTGGCAACCTCCCAAGGGTCCACTACATCTCGAAAGTTTCATACTTAACAATGAACATGACCTGAACAACACTTTTGTCAGATCCCCGAGACACCACAACATCACTCGGCCAGAGAGACAAGCTCTTAAAGATCTCCCTAAGAACCTTGATATAGTGATAAAACAAGCAGATAAGGGTGGAGCCACTGTTATCCAAAACAGAACAGATTACGTAGCAGAGGGGGAGCTGCAGCTAGCAGACACCTCCTTCTACCGACATCTATCTTCTGACCCTACCGAAACAAACAACCAAAGAATCACTTTCTTCCTTACCTCCCTCAAAAACCGGGGGGAGATAACTCCATCCACCCTTAAGAGACTTCTTAAGTCTGAGGCTAGAACCCCCGAACTCTACCTCCTACCTAAGATACACAAACCTCGGCGCCCCCCTCCGGGACGACCCATTGTTTCGGCCAACAGCTGCCCAACAGAAAAAATGTCAGCTTTTGTGGACATTTTTTTGAGGCCCTACCTCAAAGAAATTCCATCATACTTGAGAGACACCACGGATCTCCTCACCAAGCTTAAGGACCTCCCTAAGCTGAAAAAAGGCTCAATACTCTGTACTCTAGATGTGAGCTCTTTATATACCAATATCCCTAATTTTGAGGGTCTCCAGGCCACAGCCAGGTACCTTGCAAAGTATAGGAGATACGGGAACTCCCCAGAACCAACCAACCAAAGCCTTTGCCAAATGTTGAACATGGTACTTACTATGAACAACTTCAGGTTTAATGGAGAGAATTATCTTCAGGTTTCTGGGACTGCAATGGGCACAAGAGTAGCACCCACATACGCCAACATCTTCATGGCTGACTTTGAGAGGAAATTTGTCTACACCTACCCCAAGCAACCTTGCCTCTGGGTTAGGTTCATAGACGACATACTCTTAGTGTGGGGACATGGTGAGGACGAGTTGCAAAAATTCATCCACCACCTTAACATGGTACACAAAACCATCAAATTCACCTCTGAACACTCCATGGACAGGGTAAATTTCCTAGACACTTATGTCATTCAGGACAATGATGGGACACTCACAACAGACTTGTTTGTAAAACCCACTGACTCCAACAACTATCTCCTCTTGTCCTCGGCACACCCGTCTCACTGCAAGAGAGGGATCCCTCTGGGCCAGTTCCTCCGCCTCAGGAGGATCTGCAACCACAAGGAATCCTTCGTTAAACATAGCATACGGAAAGGCCAACACCTGATGAGGAGGGGTTACCCCCTAGACCTCATAACCAGGGCCTTCTTTTTGGCCCTCAAACGAGATCGTTCTTCCCTCTTAACTCAAGACGGGAACAACAGAGGACAGGTACCCAACATCCTGGTCACGACTTACAGCCCAGAGTCTGACCCACTCAGAAAGATAGTCACTGAGAATTGGGATTCTCTTGGCCGATCATGCTCCACTCGCGAATTACACCAAGAAGGGGTACTCACAGCCTACAAGAGACCTAAAAACATCAAGGACTCATTGGTGCGAGCGAAACTTCCCCGCAACAAATCCAATGGTAAACCCACCGGTCCTTTCTCCCCCTGTAATCCTTGCCACACGAAGAATTGCAGATACTGTCCAAGACTGGACAAAACAGGACGCATTGAGTGCACAGCCTCTCATCGAAGCTACACCACCAAGTACAATGTATCCTGTAAGAGTTCTAACCTCATCTACTGCCTCACATGTACACGATGTGGGATCCAGTATGTGGGGCAGACCAAAAATCGCCTTATGGACCGATTCCAGGCCCACTTCTACAATATTGGGCACAATAAACCCAATAGTGAGATTGGGAGACATTTTAACCTTCCAGACCACAAGGGTCTGGATGATGTTGAAATTCATATCCTGGACTTTATCCATGCCTACCCCAATGGCCATAAAGCCAAGCACCTCAGAGATTTGATTGAGTTCAATTGGATCCAGAGACTGCACACGAATGCACCCATAGGTCTGAATGTGATGGACCCCACTTAGCCCATCCACCCTCAGTTGGGGACCTAGTGTCTGACTTAGCCTCGTCAAAATTTTTTTTATTTTGAATCAGACAATCACTAGGTCTTTGGAGAATGATTAGACTTCTCTAACCATTCCTGTGCCTTAACCTAAGGGGGACCTCCTTGGCCCCTTTTTCTCCTCCACCCCTGGCTTCTGAATCTTACATTCAGTCCCCAAGGGCCCACACTTTTTCTTTTGAAAAAGTCCTGAACACTTTTTCAGGTACCGTTGATCAAATGTTGCCCGTAGAGACACTTGTCGAAACCGCAATTTTGAAGGACTTACCCTCACAAAGGCCCTTCCACTCTAAGTCAACCCACCCTGCCTCCCTGGCAGCCCTCTGACTTTCCAGGCTCCACTTAAGCACCCCCCGGTGACAGTGAGCTGAAACTTGCAGGCCCCTGGCCGTAACCATGGAGATAGCTTAAGGCACCAATCATGTGCCGGATCCTAGATCCAGGCACTCACAGCGGTAGCAACGATCACAGACACAGCCAGCCACGTTTCAATCATATTTTACTATTTGACAAGTTTAAGTCCAAATCGAAAAAATAAGGGGTGGGACCCCACCCCCCACTGGGGCCGTCCATAAATGACGTCATGCAGCAGGGGGGAGGGGGGTTCATGTTTCCATGATCAAACATGACAAGGTGTGGGGGGGGGGGGGGGGGGGTCATGTGGTGCATGACGTCATGTTAAAAAAATAATTTTAAAATTTCAGAAAAGATTTTAGGTTAGGTTGGGACATCATATGCTGAATTTTGTAATTTTCAGTTAAGATAAACTTTTTTTTTAGAGGGCCAGTCAGGCTCCTAGGCAATAAAATGGGCGTAGACCCCTAAAATCGACACGGCGACACGGCCCTTTTTTGGCTTACCGACATGCGACATAGCCTATCCTTAAATTCGACAGGGCGACATAGCCTTTTCTTAAATTCGACAGGGCGACATGGCCTATTCTTAAATTCGACAGGGCGACATGGTCAATCCTTAAATTCGACAGGGCGACATGGGGACCCCCCATCAACACCCCCAATAAAATTGATCTTTTTTTTTTATACTATTTCTAACATTTTGAGGGTGGGGGGTGGGGGGGTCCTCTGGGCATGATGTCATTTCTAGAGGGTGGGTCAAGGGTTGCATGACAAAACATGACAAGGGGGGTCAAAAAAGGTCAGAAATAGCATAACGTCATTTATTGTATTGTAACCAGAGGTAATTGTAACTAGCTAATTGTGATGCTGGGAGTAGTAAAAATCGAGCTCGAGTTCGACCCCGGCCCGGTACCCGGGGGAATATTAGGAACCTGATCCCGGGTACCGGGCCGGGGTCGAACTCAAGCTCGATTTATTACTACTCGGAAAAGGTAGTGAAATTTAAAACTTAATGTAAAAAGTTTTACACCTAATTATGCAGACCGATTGTACTACTTTAGAGATTATTATAAAGTAGTACTTTATAATAATTATAATCTCTAGTGACGTAGTCACTTACGTCAATACACCATTATATACGCTAGGTGGCGCAAATGTCTAATTGATCAATTAAGGTCAAGTAATTCACAAGATGTCGTCACAACTACTCGCGGAGTAACGTTGCACGTCAATTTAACAAAAGATGTTAACTAAAGAATCTTCAATTTAATTAAATATAAGAATGTAAAATAAACAACTTAAATATGCTTACGATACTATTTTGTATAATCATAAATTTCAAAAGCACGTAAACATTCATTTATTAAAACTACATTTTCAGAAACACCATTCCTACTCCAAATTACTTGAATGAAGCTCCTTACACATTATAATTTGTCATCCATTCACATTCAAACTAAGCGTTAATCCGATACACCCTCTCAGTTGTCAGTAGGCTAGAGGTAATTTTTGACAGACTCGTGCTGGAAGTGTTGCAGGTCACCACTTGGTTGCCCTTTACACAACCCACGAGTCAATAGACAAACCAAAGTTAATAGATCCAAACGAACATTGACGAATATTTCCTACTTGGTTACTAGTAGTTATATTCGTTAATTTGTCACGACGATGAATATTTCCTACTCGGTTACTAATAGTATTAATACTTGACAGATATATTCATCTTAATGGTATTATATATATTCGTACATGTCAGATATATTCATCTCAATGGTATTATATATTCGTATTATAATACATATCTGGAACAGTATATATTCGTATTATATATTCATAGTATATTCATATTATATGTAAATAAATACCCAACAACAAAAATTGGTCATAATACATTTTATTATATACATCTATCAATATATACATCTGACCAAGATCTCAGGTGTTACATACATCTCTAGATCTTTCCGGTGGTATGTTAATCTTAACAATATGTCACCACAAATTCATAACTTAAGTACTAAGAATGTACAAAGTACTAAGAATGTACAAAATAGAAATATACAAAGTACTAAGAATGTACAAAGTACTAAGAATGTACAAAGTAGAAATACGAGTAATATCGCTAACAGTTACGAAACATCAGTAACAGCGATATTTAAAACAAAGTAATTAAAATAGTATGAAACATCAGTAACAGTGAAACATCAGTAACAGTGATATATATATGTTCGAATTTGGCAGCTACTTTACTTTTCGTCTAACCATGTATTATGTTTTTTCTTTTAATGAACGAATGTTAAGCACTTTAATAGCCAACACATTTTATAAAAGCAAGACACCATACATTTATCAATAAATTTAGCACTTTGATAGTACTTTAATAGCACTAGTATCAGCAAGTTTAACTTTAACAGAAAACACCATACAGACATTTTGACAACAACATTTAAACGTCAACTTAAACTTTAAAAGACACCGCACAGTACAGACACCTTACAGACATTTGACACCAAGTATTTGACACCAAGTATTTGACACCAATTGACACCAAGTATTTGACACCAAGTTTTCAACATAAAGTATAATAGTAAAACTTGAAGACAGCATAGTAACATTTCATGTCATACAGTTACTGTACGCACCATACAATAAGTAGCATTACATACAATAGTGTGCAAAGACAACATGCAATAACAGACTATGCAAAGACATCATAAAGTAAGTTATTTCTCGCTGTATCATAAAGTAACAGTTATTCTCACTGTATGGTAACGAAAATAAACAAGAAAAACAAAGTCAAATAAATTATCGAAAAACAAAACAACGTCAACTTGATGTAGGCTACATCTTCATTCGTTGCAACTCACTTTCGCTAGACTAATTATCTTATAGTTTCCAACAAATTAAATAACCATTGGAACCTCTCAAGATAATATAACAAGCGAAAGGTTAACGAAATTAAATTGAATTATTGTAGACAGCAGTAAATTTCCTTGAATAGAATTGTAGACAGCAGTACACTTCCTTGAATAGATGTGCATCTCTCACAAAAAGTATACTAGGTCTGTTGGGTAATTGTTCTCATCAAATTACCCAACAGGCTTAGTTCATCAGTTGCAAGATATAACAGTAGATGCTCGTTACTACTATTACAACAATCTTGCTAGTATCCTTGTATAGTAGTAACGAACAAGATCCTTGTAATAGTAGATGTAACAGTAAGATCCTTTGTTACAAGTTCACAAGTCAGTCTTAATATCTCGCGGAGCATTGAAGGAGTATTTAAGTTCACAAGTCAGTCTTAATATCTCACGGAGCCTTGAAGGAGTCTTAATATCTCACGGAGTATTGAAGGAGTATTAAGATAGAAGAATATCTCACGGAGCATTGAAGGAGTATTAAGATAGAAGAACATTCAACTAAACTACGTTGACAACAATGTTCACAATGTAGTTTAATATGAACATTCTTCTAACTGAAAAAACACTTTCAAAGAACAAGTTATTAGTGTAGAAATAGTTCTCAAATAGTCCTATGAGAATGCATCCTTCGCATTAGTCCTATGAGGGCATTCTTCACGATACCATAACACTTCGCGTTGGTCCTATGAGTGCATTCTTCACGATACCATAACAAACTGCATTCTTCACGATACCATAACAAACCTACAACTCAAAACCTGAAATACAATATTCAAATATTCAATTAAAAATGAATTTCAAAACTATTCGTTCAGATAGTATAAAGAATCGATTCTGAACAGTAAAATACAATATATAAACTCTTTAACTTACAAATAAAGAATACCCTTTATAGAATTAAATACACTAATAATGCGCATTATAATTCTATAAAGAATGCGCTTTGAATTTAAGAATCTTACTTTACTTGTTTAGTTCCATAAAGTAAGAAAGAAATAAAAGAATACTTACATTTTTATAAAGCAATCTTGCATCGGATGAACGAAATACGAGGTATCACCTAGTGTATAAATAATAGCATTATTTACATTACATTATACATTACATTATATTTACAATCATCAACCATGTACATGTGAAAACAATGTACAAAGCTACGCGTAACTTTCACAACATGAGCAGTATATACATGAAACCCGCACAACATGAACAGTATATACATGAAACCCGCACAGAACGAATGTACTAACACAATATTTGTATTATCAACAAACATCAATTGGCATAGTTGAAATAACATATGAACTGTTAGCTTTGTAGAAAGCAACATAAAATTGTATGATTGCATCTTTAATAAGATGCTACAAACATTCTTACATTGCCCACAGTAAATTAGCAGAACTTTAACCAAGTCAACTTTAATTTGTGGAAATAGCAACTCTTATTACAGTGGATGGAACGTACACCTGAACTTTAACTATAGAAAAGAATAATATACAATTCTTCTATGGAGAAAAAGTATAGAATTCCTCTACAGTCGGCTCACTGATAATGTGTAGTTCTCTACAATACTGTAAAAGAAACTTGTAACTAATTCCACAGTTGTTGGTCAGCTCATGCTAAATCGCACTGCGCTACTTTTGGTTCCAAACTCATTTGCTTTCCAAACTCTTGCTCAACTGAAATGTTAGTCAACAACACTAAACATTGTGTAGTACATTTACAATTATAAATAAGAAAGAATATGCATCTCATTTACAAATAACTTAAATATCGAATGAAATTTACATCTTAAAAAGAACGAAATGATTTAGTCGTTCATCCAAACTCAAAATGTATTCAAATGTTTCAACTGCTCGATGAAAGTATTCACATTACGTGATAACGTTACTGTAACTGCGTAAACTAAAATATTCAAATGTTCAACTGCTCGATTTAACATTACGAACAGTTGAAGTAATGTTAAACTAAACTGCTTAAAGTAAAGAACGTTCAGTAGACCAGTTTGCAGAATTCAACAAAGAAAACTTCGTTGAATTTAACAAATTTGTTAAATTCAACGAAGAAGGTTCCACCGAATGAACTGCTCGACTAACTGGAGAGAGGCTCTGAATTTCTACGTTTCTACAAATTAAGTACATACTTTTGACTTTGTTATTTCTAGTTTGTATAGAATTAGTTGAACAATAAAAGTAATTCTCTGAATTCGAAGACTTTCTTAATTCCAATCCGATAACAACTACAGTTAATAATAAAGTTACACAAACTCCTCCAATACTAATTTTATTAGGGTTTGGATACGATTTCAAAACGTTACTTTTTATCATATCCATACTTCAAACTTGAAATAACTGATATAAAGTATCAAATCCAGCAAATTTCTAGTGACCTAATGAATATAATCACACGATAATTAATCGTTTTGCTGTCTTGATACAAACCTTTGGTGTCTAGGCTACATAGAATAAAGCAAACCTTTGGTGTCTACATGGTGTCTGGTTTGCTTAAAGAAATTAATGTAACCTTTTAGTGTCTGCATGATCATTTTGGTGTCTAAAGTTTGGTGTTGTAATACGCGACACAATTCTGACAATTCTGAATACACCTTGCAGTGGATTTAACATCTGCAAAACATTTACGCTTTTTCATATTTTTTATTCTCTTTTTCATTTTCTTTATAAATGCGCTTACAATTAAGTCATTTCTTCGAGTATCATTTGAAAAATTCCTTAAAATACTCTTCATGTCTTGACCTAAACATCTATTATATATGAAATATATAACATAATGTCCGCAATATGCTGAAAATAAATTTTGAATAGTTTTCTGAGAATACCTGAAATTCTTTTTAGAAGTTGACGATTTTAAAAAGTTATGAAAATATCTTTTCATAGGAGGAAATCCAAAAGAATCGAAATATTCAGGTAATGAATTTTTAGATTTAAAATAAAATGACACCCAATGTTCACCTGGTTTTGTAGTTTCATGAGTGTTAACTACAAAACTTGATGGATAACAAGAAACAAATTTTGGAAGATTATTTGCAGAATAAACCCCATGAAATGTAGGAGAAGTTACTTTTGAATATTTTAAAAGATTTTCAATTTCATCACCAAACATTTTGATTTCAATCTCTAGCATCAATATCTACTTGGTTCGTCTCACCAAGACTTAACATAGAATTATATTCACTGAAAAATACCATAACAATTCCGTGTGCTTTAGGAGTCTTTAAATTCGCAACAACATTTAATGTACCACTTTCAAAAAGCTCGAAAGTTCCAGAACTAGGTAAGGCTTTACTTAAATTAAAAACAAAGAAACAACTTCCTTTCTTAAACTCTGAAGGTGTAATACAAGGAGCATTGTTGTTGAATAATCTTCCCGTTCCAAATATCATAGCCGAATATGCTTGAAAAAAAGTATCATCAGAAAAATCCACCTTCATTTCATAAAACGGTGAAGTTTCATCACCATCTCTTTGAATTTTTATTTCCGTGACATCAAAATTTTGAAAATAAAAAGGATTATGTTTATAATTGCCGTCAAAAGCCCTAGCATCAACCAAGCCTACAATGATTCGCTGTGGAATTTCATCATTAGAAATCATACGATTTTCTTGTAAAATACTTTTATTCGGACCTTGGGTTGAATAAGTGACTTCTACTCTACGATAAGGATATTTTAAATGTTTACCTTCATATCGCGCCCTATCTAATTCAATTAAAAATGCATCACTTAATGACATACGTTTTGAATAAAAAACTGCATCCTCTATTTCAATTTTATAATTTGTATCACCATCCTTTGCCATCAAAGCAAACTCAGGTGAATTTCGAATAAATCGTATTCTCATATCTACATCTCCCGGAAATAACCTATTCTGATTAAACAAATCATTGTGAACTTTAGCTATCAATTGGAAAGTTTTTCCATATTGAGTTTTCTGAAATCGTTTATATGCCCCTTCATTATGATTATCATCAAGATTGGTAATTTCATTAAAATCTTTAGTATCTTTAATGAATCCGCAAACATCTCCCCAACTTTCAACATAAGCAGGATTATAATTTAATACAAATTCAATAAAAGCCTTATATGGATATAAACTATTGGATCCTGAAATCAATTTACTTCCAATATAAAGTTCTACATCTTTAAACATAGCAGCACATAAATAATTTACAGGAATTACTTTAGAAGCTGCGGGGACAGGATCTGCTCCTGTAGGTGCTGCAGGTGCACTTCCATCCTTTTTCAAAATTTTGAGTTTTAGTTCAACAAAACTATGATACAAATCTATAAAATCTTTCTTGTTAGCTTTCAATAGATATTCAATTGGACCTTCTTGCGAAAGATTATTCAAAGGCCAAACTTTAGAAAAGAAACTCTGTTCACCTACTGCGTCAGTAAAAGGAACAGAAAATAAATCCACAGTATCAGGAACACATAAACATTTAGAATGTGACATTTTGAAACTTTAAACTTCATTCAAACAAGACTGCTAGTCAAGATTATATATATCTTGACTAGCAATCAAAATCGATATCAATCTTAAAGATATTAATATCAAACTACATCTAAAATATCTCCAACTTTCTTTAATATCTTTATTTTCTTACTAGTCTTCCTTTTTTTCCTAGTCGGGCTTGAAATAGAAGAAACTATTGTATCACCAGAATCTGAATTAGATTTACGTTTCCTCTTTTCAGATTTAAAATAATCTAAAGTATCAGAACCAACTCCTTGTAACTGCGACTTTGCTTCATCTTTTAAAGCGTCTTTAATATTTTTCTTTTCAAAAAATACCTTTTTCACGACATTTAAACCACCCGTCATCAACCTTTTTTTAGCCTGTTTCTTTGCAAAATTGAATAACGGTTTTATCATAGGTTTTAAAAAACCTGAAATAACATTACCTATTCCATACCCTTTTTGATATTGTGTGCCTATAAACGGAGGAATATCTAACGTTCCACCATATTGTGATGAATTTCTAAAATGATTGCGATAAAATTCTGCAGACATTTCGTTATTACAACTAGTCAATACAAAATACCAGCGAAGATTTATTTCAAAATAAAACTCTTAACTCAATAACTCAATCTCAGCAACATTTATAAATATGATTTAATTAGATTCCCATCTTGCA
Source organism: Lepidonotus clava (assembly GCA_936440205.1). Classification (NCBI taxonomy): domain Eukaryota; kingdom Metazoa; phylum Annelida; class Polychaeta; order Phyllodocida; family Polynoidae; genus Lepidonotus; species Lepidonotus clava. The sequence goes on along the minus strand of CAKZFK010000050.1, from coordinate 5,514 downwards.
GGTAATTTAATTTTCCTGCCATATGAACTAGTTCTTTCTGAAGTTTTAGCAGGAACTCTCTCCTTTTTCTCCTTTTTCTCCTTTTTCTCCTTTTTCTGCTTTCCTCTTTTCTCACTCATTTTTTCCACACTATCTGAAGTTACACTAGGTTTAGGTAAACCTGGATACGGTGGAACTACAGTAGGCAAAATTACAGGAGAACCTTTGTGTTTAAATAATTCAGGAGAAATTGATGGTGGGCCTACATGATGAAATTCAGGAATAGAATGTGGAGTAAAATCAACAAACTTCATAGGTTCTTTTTTTCCAACATCACCTACCTTTACCTTCATTTCTGGTGTATAGAAAGTTTCAACTTCATCTCTATTAGCTTTCCTTAATGGAGAATATGAAAATTCAGGTACATCTTTTTTCAATGGAGAGTATAAAGCTTCAGCTACATCCTTTTTTTCAGATTCCTCTAAAGGAAAATTTCTAATATCAACTTTTTCATGCTCTACTCTTTTAGATTTAGGTTTATATTTTATCCAAACTAAAGGAACATTTATTTCTTGAAAATAATCATACAATTCTTCTACTCCTTCTGGTTCCTGATTAAAACTTATCGTCTTTGAAAAAAACTTCATAATATCTATTATATTAGACCCTTTTATAATCCTATTTTTAATAGAAACCAAACCATTTTTATTCCAAGTTACCGAATTTTCTTGAAGTTTTCTTAAAATACTTTCAATGTTAGGTTTCTGTCTAACGTTAATCTTTCTAACAATATCATTGATCATTAAAGTATCACTTCCTAAATATTGTTCTGTAGGATGATACGTCGAATAAATCTCATTATAAGGTTTCATACCAAACATTTTTTCCTGCAACAGCTGGTCTTGTCTCTTCAATGCATAATTCACATTTTCATTTCTGTTCTCTTTATCAAGCTTTTCGAAATTACAACTTTTAAACATTTTGTATGGTATTATAATACTTTCCTGAAAATTTGACATTCTACAATTTCACTTTATATTCTTTAATAATTTTAAAGCAGCAAGTGAATTTTTTATAATGATAGGTAACGAATTTTTACCTAACTGTTTCATAGATGCGCGTTTAATCTTATTTGAAACTGATTTCTTCGGAAGTAATCTTAAACGAATTTTATCTTTCTGTAAATAATTCATTTCTTTTGGAGATATTTCAACATTACCTTTCAAAATGTTATACACACAATCACAAATTGATTTCAATTCATTACTATCTCCTAAATCGATAAGTTTATTCCTTTTTTGACCTTTACTATATGATAATAATTTCAAATAATGTTTACAAGCATAAGTTTTTAAAACATCTTTCTTCATCTTTTTTTTATCGAAATCTTTACTACAACATTTACCTTTCATAATTACCTTTTCCTAAATATAGAAGACAATAATCCTAATGCACCACTAATAATAATAGGAAGAATTCCTTTACCTATTTGATTCAAACGTTCCTTCTTTTCTCGCAACCCCATTTTAGAATGTGCCAACAATCTTAAATGATTTCTTTCAGCTTGCAATCGTTTTATTTTAGCTCGACTTAATTTCACATGACCTTGCAAAATACTCTTTATACACTGACAAACTGCATCAATTTCTACTTTACTCCCTAAATCTATTACACCTTTTCTATCAGCTGAACCTTTCGCCTTCACTAACATATTTAGAAACTTTTTAGAATAAAGAATCTTTCTTAAATTTTTACTCAAATCATTACGCGTTGGCATTATGAATAGCTACTGCATACAGAATTACCATCAAAGTACCATAACAATTGTACGAAATCATTATCTTAAGAACATTTCTTTCGTACTATAAACACATGTTGAACTTCTCCAAAAATATTTGACCTAAACATAGCATCTTTCGGAGTCTCCTGATGACCGTCTATCAATAAATAACCATGCGGTCTTTGTACAGCATGATTATATATTTCAATAAAACATTTACTGTCCCTTGGCATCAACTTTCTACCAATAAAATAAGCAGTCGTCTGATCAAGCGGAGAATTAAATAAAACTAAATAAGTTGCATTCTTTACAAAAGTTTTTCTTTCTTTACCATCCTGAAACAAATTTTGAGTAATAAAAATGATACTTACATTTTCATGATGAGAACGTTTAGTAAAAAATTCAGATAAAAGTTTACTATTTCCACATTCTGACATTAAATCATCAAAAACTAGTAATCCAAATTGATTTGAATTGACAAATTCATCTAAAGAATCAGGTAAACCTTCATGAAACGTAACTTTCCCCTCTAACACATCTTTATCATTTGGAATAGTCTGACCATAAAACCAAACAATATAATCAAAACGTCTACTTATAAAATAATCATCATCACCATTCTTAATTAACTTTAATACAAAAGTAGTTTTCCCCGAATTACTTGGACCTGCAACTATCATTGAAAAAGGAACTTTCAACCTTGCATCAAACACATTTACTGTTGATCCCATTATCTTAAAACCGTTCAAGTAAATTACGTAAGTTTTAGGATAGATACAATCTCCTATTAATACAATATCACCTATCTCAAAAGTATTCATATATACTTAAAACACTCAAGGTTGTATTTTTATTACTTCATATCTATAAAAACTACCTTTCAAAATTTCATTTGAACTGTCTGAAAGAATGTAAGTAACTGGCTTTGTGTTCAAAACAAATACTATCTGAAATATTTCTCTACTCCAATTCACTGAAAATCCACGTTCAAAAGTTTTTCTATAATGTCTTATTCTAACTTTATCACCTACCTTTAAAGATGCAACATTCTTAATATTTGTATAAAGAAAATCTTTATACTGTTTCATCCACAACTTATCTTCGTTTTTCTTATCAACTTCAGAAGGTGGTAAACCTAAAGATCTATGCTTTGAATTGTTATAAGATAAAATAACTTGTGGAAGTATAGGAACATAACTTTTTGAATTTATTGCAGTTAAATATTTAAACAATTTATTCTTAAAAGTTCTAATAAAACGCTCTACAATAGCACACTTAGTATCCTGATATGTAGAAAAATAATGAATATTATTCTTTTTTAAAAATTCTCGAAAAACTCCTTTAAATTCATTTCCTTCATCTGTCTGCACATTTCGCGGTTTCACACCTGCTCTATCAAGAATTCTTTTAAAAGCTTGTAAAGTTTCCTTTGCATATTTTGTTTTCATCGGCTCTACATAAGCATATCTTGAAAAACAATCAATTGCTGCAAGAATATTTGTAAAACCATTATTGATTTTTTTCAAATTTGGTAAAACGATCAAATCCAGTTGCCACTGATCATTAATTCCTCGAACAATAATCTTTCTTCGAGGAAACTTTCTTCTTCCAGCCTTATGAGATGTATAAGTTTTAGTATTACTTAGAAATGAATCTACATCTTCTAAAGTAATATTTGGGTCAATTTTTCTTGCAGCTAAATATAATTTTCGTTTTGAACTGTAAGATGCTGGATGTTGCAAATTAAAATAGATTGAAGTTAGTAATTTCCTTTTCATAACAGACATAACTGAAATACATCGAACAAGCTTTTCGAAACAAACATGCCAAGCATTTTCAATAAATGCAACAAGAAACAACTTGAATTCATAATTTTAAGTCGTTATATATACAATTTATACATGAATAACAAAACTATCGACTAGAATCGCATTCCACTCTACATGAACTGTATCACAATCTAAATTAATCATGCAATCAAATCAAAATTCAACAATCATTCTTAACAATTTAGTTGGAACACAAAATGGATATCCTATAATGCGTTCACAAATGATACAATCACAAAAGAGTTTCCAATTTCTTCCAGTCTTTAGAAATAATTATTCTTCATATATACATAGTATTACGGACCTCCGAAATACCCTTGCGTCGCCGCAAGATTGCATATTACTACAATTTATCAGAGTAAACTACAAATTTACCTGAATAAATTAATATGCAATATTATAAATAAATAAATAACTAATTAGGTGCATAAAGTCTTGATTACTTTGAACAAACATTTCAGTCTTGATTAATTTGAACAAACCTTCAATATACATTCAATCCAATATCCACCGGCATTCAAATTCTCCTTACTTTACACACACTTATCAAATTTCAACTTTATATAAAACAAAGTTTTAAAGGAATATTAATATTACCTGAATATTCCAAAGCATGTTCAGAATGTTTTCCAAGTTCTTCAAACCTTAATTCCACTTTAGATTTTGTATTAATTTTAGACTCCAACTTCTTTCTAGATCTAGAAACGTTTCTTTTAGTATCGTTTACTTTACTGTCCTTTACTTTACTACCCTTTACTTTACTATCCTTCACTTTATCGTTCTTTTTCCTTCCTACGTGTACTTTATCCTTTTCATCAACTCCATCTCTATCCTTCAATTTCCTCTTTCCTTTTCCAGCAACCTTCTTTTCAGATTCAGGTGCATATATATTGATTTCTAAATCATCATCATCATCATCATCAGAAATTAAAAACTTTGGAATATTCAACTTCTTATGCTTCTCATCTTTCGCATTATCTACTTCTGGTTGTAAAATCAATGTAGAATCTTTCTCGTCGTCGTCAGCATCAAAATCTACATTCCAACTTTCAATTTTTTTCTTCGTCATTTTTGAAAGTGAATTATCTTTCTTAGAAGACATACAATTGTTGCACTTATTATCATCCATAGTAAAAAATCGAGGAGAATCATAAGGTAATCCACAATTAAAGCACTCTCTAAACATTTCACCCTGACATTGCTCGCAGTAAGTTTTGCCTTCAACTAATGATATAGGATTATAACACTTGCTACAATTCTTCTTTTCTGGCTTGTTTAAAAAGTTGCCCGCCATTTCTATAAAGTCTGATATACTTAAATATGATATACAAACCTGATTCCTTACAACCTACAAATCTAGGCTAAAACCTGCTACCTTACAACCCTACGATCCATAGCTATCACAAGAACATTTACGAACCAATCTGAAGTTCTCGCACTCGATCACTTCCTCCGTTTCATCATCACTCAACTCTTCCAATTATAAACTTTGGAATATTCAACTTAGAAGGCAAACAATTTTTGCATACATAATAATAAGGTAATCCACAATTAAGACAAAGACTCTCTCTAAACATTTCACCCTGACATTGCTTGCAATAAGTTTTACCTTCAACTAATAATACAAGATTATTACACCTGCTACAATTTTTTTTTTCTGGCTTGTTTAAAAAATTACCCGTCATTTCTATAAAGTCTGATAAACTTAAACGTGATATACAAACCAGATACCAAACTTAAATTAGATATACAAACCTGATACCTTACAACCTAAGAATCTAGGCTAAACCTGGTACCTTATAACCCTACGATTCATAGATATCACAAGAACATTTACGAACCAATCTGTGAAGTTCCCTCACTACAATCACTTTCCTCCGTTTCATCATCACTCAACTCTGGTTTAAATTTTGTAAAACTTGGCTT
>CAKZFK010000049.1:15000-20000 GCA_936440205.1 Lepidonotus clava | reverse complement strand
GGCCCGTCGCCGCTACCCGTCTCGCACGAGCCGCAACGAGCACCGGGGCAAAACGGCCTGAGGGGCCGAAAACCCAAAAATGTTGGACTTTGAAATTTTTCGAGTGAAACCGCCGCCGTCCTCTGGCTTGGTTTAGCGATCGAGTGAGACGGCCGCCGTCCTCTGGCTTGGTTTAGCGTTTCGCACTTTCTGTGCACGCACGGGCGGGGAAATGAGCACCGCGCCTCGACCGCTCGTCCTACGGAGGTGATCTTGGGCTCGAATCGAAGCCCAGGACCTCCTCTACAAGATGCACTCGAAAGGGAATCCCTGGAATTCCCCGCTCTCGAGGTACGGGCCTCGGAAGGCCGTTTTTTTACCCTTTTTCGTCGCTTAAATGAGAGCCCCCGCATCGACCGGACGTCCGGCGGAGGCGTGCCGGGGCTCGAATCGAAGCCCAGACTCTCCCCTTCGAAACGCACTCTCGTTTGAGTCGACGCGACTTGCGGTTCCAGAGATATCGAGGGATTTCCCAGGGCTTTCCGGCATGCGTGCACAGAAAGTGCCGTTAGGAGCGCCCGTAGCCGCTACCATCAGCCCGACAAAAAGATGCGGCAGGCCGAGTTGGCCCCCATAGGCGAAGTTTCAGGCCCGTCGGGCTAGGAGGAGACGCCTGAGAGGACGAAAACCGGAAATTTCGGACTTAGAAATTTTTCGACTGAAACCGCCGCCGTCCTCTGGCTTGGTTTAGCGATCCTGACGGACGCGTAGCCGCTACCATCCTGACAAAGTGAGTTTGGCCCGTCGCCGCTACCGTCTCGCACGAGCCGCAACGAGCACCGGGGCAAAACGGCCTGAGGGGCCGAAAACCCAAAAATGTTGGACTTTGAAATTTTTTCGAGTGAAACCGCCGCCGTCCTCTGGCTTGGTTTAGCGATCGAGTGAGACGGCCGCCGTCCTCTGGCTTGGTTTAGCGTTTCGCACTTTCTGTGCACGCACGGGCGGGGAAATGAGCACCGCGCCTCGACCGCTCGTCCTACGGAGGTGATCTTGGGCTCGAATCGAAGCCCAGGACCTCCTCTACAAGATGCACTCGAAGGGGAATCCCTGGAATTCCCCGCTCTCGAGGTACGGGCCTCGGAAGGCCGTTTTTACCCTTTTTCGTCGCTTAATGAGAGCCCCGCATCGACCGGACGTCCGGCGGAGGCGTGCCGGGGCTCGAATCGAAGCCCAGACTCTCCCCTTCGAAACGCACTCTCGTTTGAGTCGACGCGACTTGCGGTTCCAGAGATATCGAGGGATTTCCCAGGGCTTTCCGGCATGCGTGCACAGAAAGTGCCGTTAGGAGCGCCCGTAGCCGCTACCATCAGCCCGACAAAAAGATGCGGCAGGCCGAGTTGGCCCCCATAGGCGAAATTTCAGGCCCGTCGGGCTAGGAGGAGACGCCTGAGGGGACGAAAACCGGAAATTTCGGACTTAGAAATTTTTCGACTGAAACCGCCGCCGTCCTCTGGCTTGGTTTAGCGATCCTGACGGACGCGTAGCCGCTACCATCCTGACAAAGTGAGTTTGGCCCGTAGCCGCTACCGTCTCGCACGAGGGGTGTGGACGGAGCCGCAATGAGCACCGCGCCTCGACCGATCGTCCTACGGAGGTGATCTCGGGCTCGAATCGAAGCCCAGGACCTCCTCTACAAGATGCACTCGACGGGGAATCCCTGGAATTCCCCGCTCTCGAGGTACGGGCCCCGGAAGGCCGTTTTTTACCCTTTTTCGTCGCTTAAATGAGAGCCCCGCATCGACCGGACGTCCGGCGGAGGCGTGCCGGGGCTCGAATCGAAGCCCAGACTCTCCCCTTCGAAACGCACTCTCGTTTGAGTCGATGCGACTTGCGGTTCCAGAGATATCGAGGGATTTCCCAGGGCTTTCCGGCATGCGTGCACAGAAAGTGCCGTTAGGAGCGCCCGTAGCCGCTACCATCAGCCCGACAAAAAGATGCGGCAGGCCGAGTTGGCCCCCATAGGCAAAGTTTCAGGCCCGTCGGGCTAGGAGGAGACGCCTGAGAGGACGAAAACCGGAAATTTCGGACTTAGAAATTTTTCGACTGAAACCGCCGCCGTCCTCTGGCTTGGTTTAGCGATCCTGACAGAAGCGTAGCCGCTACCATCCTGGACGGCGGCCGTTTCACTTTCTGTGCACGCACGAGGGGTGTGGACGGAGCCGCAATGAGCACCGCGCCTCGACCGCTCGTCCTACGGAGTTGATCTCGGGCTCGAATCGAAGCCCAGGACCTCCTCTACAAGATGCACTCAACGGGGAATCCCTGGAATTCCCCGCTCTCGAGGTACGGGCCCCGGAAGGCCGTTTTTACCCTTTTTCGTCGCTTAAATGAGAGCCCCGCATCGACCGGACGTCCGGCGGAGGCGTGCCGGGGCTCGAATCGAAGCCCAGACTCTCCCCTTCGAAACGCACTCTCGTTTGAGTCGACGCGACTTGCGGTTCCAGAGATATCGAGGGATTTCCCAGGGCTTTCCGGCATGCGTGCACAGAAAGTGCCGTTAGGAGCGCCCGTAGCCGCTACCATCAGCCCGACAAAAAGATGCGGCAGGCCGAGTTGGCCCCCATAGGCGAAATTTCAGGCCCGTCGGGCTAGGAGGAGACGCCTGAGGGGACGAAAACCGGAAATTTCGGACTTAGAAATTTTTCGACTGAAACCGCCGCCGTCCTCTGGCTTGGTTTAGCGATCCTGACGGACGCGTAGCCGCTACCATCCTGACAAAGTGAGTTTGGCCCGTAGCCGCTACCGTCTCGCACGAGGGGTGTGGACGGAGCCGCAATGAGCACCGCGCCTCGACCGATCGTCCTACGGAGGTGATCTCGGGCTCGAATCGAAGCCCAGGACCTCCTCTACAAGATGCACTCGACGGGGAATCCCTGGAATTCCCCGCTCTCGAGGTACGGGCCCCGGAAGGCCGTTTTTACCCTTTTTCGTCGCTTAAATGAGAGCCCCGCATCGACCGGACGTCCGGCGGAGGCGTGCCGGGGCTCGAATCGAAGCCCAGACTCTCCCCTTCGAAACGCACTCTCGTTTGAGTCGACGCGACTTGCGGATCCAGAGATATTAGCGATGCGGCTCCGTCCACAAGGGGCGTGGACGGAGCCGCATTCAGCACTGTGCCTCACCCGGGCCTCCCACGGGGCTGATCTGGGGCTCGAATCGAAGTTCAGCACCTGACCTACAAGGCGAACTTCGAACGGAGTCCCTGCGATCGCCGGTTGAGGAGATACAGGCCCCGGAAGGCCCGTTTTGTCCGTCAGCCCTTTTCCTCACTTTCTGTGCACGCACGAGGGGTGTGGACGGAGCCGCAACGAGCACAGCGCCTCAAACCGCTCGACCCACAGGGCTGATCTTGGGCTCGAATCGAAGCTCAGGACCTGCCCTACGAGGTGGTCTACGGACGGAGTCTCGGGGATCCCCGGTTAAGGAGACTCGGGCCCCTGACGGGCTATCGTGGGGTAAATCCCGCATAAGAATTAGGGACGGAGCTAACATCTCTGGATCCGTCGATCGCAGGGACTCCGTTCGAAGTTCGCCTCGTAGGTCGTGAGCTGAGCTTCGATTCGAGCCCCAGATCAGCCCCGTGGGAGGCCCGGGTGAGGAGCAGTGCTGAATGCGGCTCCGTCCACGCCCCTTGTGGACGGAGCCGCATCGCAAATATCTCTGGATCCGCAAGTCGCGTCGACTCAAACCAGGCAGCGTTTCGAAGGGGAGAGTGTGGGCTTCGATTCGAGTCCCAGCACGACTCCGGCGGACGTCCGGTCGCAGCGTGGCAGAGGGTAGCAGGGCCAAAGACTGGCAGCAGCCTCTCGGCACTTTCTGTGCACGCACGGAGCAGAGGGTAGCAGGGCCAAAGACCAGAGACTGGGGCAGAACTTCAGGCTCTCTCAAGCAGTCGCACTTACTTTCTGTGCACGCACGGAGCAGGGACAGGGCCAAAGACCAAACACTGCCAGGCTCTGAGCAGCAGCCAGACTCACTTTCTGTGCACGCACGGAGCAGTGGGTAGCAGGACCAAAGACCAGAGACTGCCAAAGCCTCTCGGCACTTTCTGTGCACGCACGGAGCAGTGGGTAGCAGGGCCAAAGACTGGCAGCAGCCTCTCGGCACTTTCTGTGCACGCACGGAGCAGTGGGTAGCATGGCCAAAGACCAGAGACTGCCAAAGCCTCTCGGCACTTTCTGTGCACGCACGGAGCAGTGGGTAGCAGGGACAAAGACCAGAGACTGGCAGCAGCCTCTCGGCACTTTCTGTGCACGCACGGAGCAGAGGGTAGCAGGGCCAAAGACTGGCAGCAGCGTCTCGGCACTTTCTGTGCACGCACGGAGCAGAGGGTAGCAGGACCAAAGACCAGAGACTGCCGAAGCTTCTCGGCACTTTCTGTGCACGCACGGAGCAGTGGGTAGCAGGGACAAAGACCAGAGACTGGCAGCAGCCTCTCGGCACTTTCTGTGCACGCACGGAGCAGAGGGTAGCAGGGCCAAAGACTGGCAGCAGCCTCTCGGCACTTTCTGTGCACGCACGGAGCAGTGGGTAGCAGGGACAAAGACCAGAGACTGCCAAAGCTTCTCGGCACTTTCTGTGCACGCACGGAGCAGTGGGTAGCAGGGACAAAGACCAGAGACTGCCAAAGCCTCTCGGCACTTTCTGTGCACGCACGGAGCAGTTCGTAGCAGGGACAAAGACCAGAGACTGGCAGCAGCCTCTCGGCACTTTCTGTGCACGCACGGAGCAGAGGGTAGCAGGGCCAAAGACTGGCAGCAGCCTCTCGGCACTTTCTGTGCACGCACGGAGCAGTGGGTAGCAGGACCAAAGACCAGAGACTGCCAAAGCGTCTCGGCACTTTCTGTGCACGCACGGAGCAGTTCGTAGCAGGGACAAAGACCAGAGACTGGCAGCAGCCTCTCGGCACTTTCTGTGCACGCACGGAGCAGAGGGTAGCAGGGCCAAAGACTGGCAGCAGC
>CAKZFK010000049.1:0-5000 GCA_936440205.1 Lepidonotus clava | reverse complement strand
CGAAAGGGAATCCCTGGAATTCCCCGCTCTCGAGGTACGGGCCTCGGAAGGCCGTTTTTACCCTTTTTCGTCGCTTAAATGAGAGCCCCGCATCGACCGGACGTCCGGCGGAGGCGTGCCGGGGCTCGAATCGAAGCCCAGACTCTCCCCTTCGAAACGCACTCTCGTTTGAGTCGACGCGACTTGCGGTTCCAGAGATATCGAGGGATTTCCCAGGGCTTTCCGGCATGCGTGCACAGAAAGTGCCGTTAGGAGCGCCCGTAGCCGCTACCATCAGCCCGACAAAAAGATGCGGCAGGCCGAGTTGGCCCCCATAGGCGAAGTTTCAGGCCCGTCGGGCTAGGAGGAGACGCCTGAGAGGACGAAAACCGGAAATTTCGGACTTAGAAATTTTTCGACTGAAACCGCCGCCGTCCTCTGGCTTGGTTTAGCGATCCTGACGGACGCGTAGCCGCTACCATCCTGACAAAGTGAGTTTGGCCCGTCGCCGCTACCGTCTCGCACGAGCCGCAACGAGCACCGGGGCAAAACGGCCTGAGGGGCCGAAAACCCAAAAATGTTGGACTTTGAAATTTTTCGAGTGAAACCGCCGCCGTCCTCTGGCTTGGTTTAGCGATCGAGTGAGACGGCCGCCGTCCTCTGGCTTGGTTTAGCGTTTCGCACTTTCTGTGCACGCACGGGCGGGGAAATGAGCACCGCGCCTCGACCGCTCGTCCTACGGAGGTGATCTTGGGCTCGAATCGAAGCCCAGGACCTCCTCTACAAGATGCACTCGAAGGGGAATCCCTGGAATTCCCCGCTCTCGAGGTACGGGCCTCGGAAGGCCGTTTTTACCCTTTTTCGTCGCTTAAATGAGAGCCCCGCATCGACCGGACGTCCGGCGGAGGCGTGCCGGGGCTCGAATCGAAGCCCAGACTCTCCCCTTCGAAACGCACTCTCGTTTGAGTCGACGCGACTTGCGGTTCCAGAGATATCGAGGGATTTCCCAGGGCTTTCCGGCATGCGTGCACAGAAAGTGCCGTTAGGAGCGCCCGTAGCCGCTACCATCAGCCCGACAAAAAGATGCGGCAGGCCGAGTTGGCCCCCATAGGCGAAATTTCAGGCCCGTCGGGCTAGGAGGAGACGCCTGAGGGGACGAAAACCGGAAATTTCGGACTTAGAAATTTTTCGACTGAAACCGCCGCCGTCCTCTGGCTTGGTTTAGCGATCCTGACGGACGCGTAGCCGCTACCATCCTGACAAAGTGAGTTTGGCCCGTAGCCGCTACCGTCTCGCACGAGGGGTGTGGACGGAGCCGCAATGAGCACCGCGCCTCGACCGATCGTCCTACGGAGGTGATCTCGGGCTCGAATCGAAGCCCAGGACCTCCTCTACAAGATGCACTCGACGGGGAATCCCTGGAATTCCCCGCTCTCGAGGTACGGGCCCCGGAAGGCCGTTTTTACCCTTTTTCGTCGCTTAAATGAGAGCCCCGCATCGACCGGACGTCCGGCGGAGGCGTGCCGGGGCTCGAATCGAAGCCCAGACTCTCCCCTTCGAAACGCACTCTCGTTTGAGTCGATGCGACTTGCGGTTCCAGAGATATCGAGGGATTTCCCAGGGCTTTCCGGCATGCGTGCACAGAAAGTGCCGTTAGGAGCGCCCGTAGCCGCTACCATCAGCCCGACAAAAAGATGCGGCAGGCCGAGTTGGCCCCCATAGGCAAAGTTTCAGGCCCGTCGGGCTAGGAGGAGACGCCTGAGAGGACGAAAACCGGAAATTTCGGACTTAGAAATTTTTCGACTGAAACCGCCGCCGTCCTCTGGCTTGGTTTAGCGATCCTGACAGAAGCGTAGCCGCTACCATCCTGGACGGCGGCCGTTTCACTTTCTGTGCACGCACGAGGGGTGTGGACGGAGCCGCAATGAGCACCGCGCCTCGACCGCTCGTCCTACGGAGTTGATCTCGGGCTCGAATCGAAGCCCAGGACCTCCTCTACAAGATGCACTCAACGGGGAATCCCTGGAATTCCCCGCTCTCGAGGTACGGGCCCCGGAAGGCCGTTTTTACCCTTTTTCGTCGCTTAAATGAGAGCCCCGCATCGACCGGACGTCCGGCGGAGGCGTGCCGGGGCTCGAATCGAAGCCCAGACTCTCCCCTTCGAAACGCACTCTCGTTTGAGTCGACGCGACTTGCGGTTCCAGAGATATCGAGGGATTTCCCAGGGCTTTCCGGCATGCGTGCACAGAAAGTGCCGTTAGGAGCGCCCGTAGCCGCTACCATCAGCCCGACAAAAAGATGCGGCAGGCCGAGTTGGCCCCCATAGGCGAAATTTCAGGCCCGTCGGGCTAGGAGGAGACGCCTGAGGGGACGAAAACCGGAAATTTCGGACTTAGAAATTTTTCGACTGAAACCGCCGCCGTCCTCTGGCTTGGTTTAGCGATCCTGACGGACGCGTAGCCGCTACCATCCTGACAAAGTGAGTTTGGCCCGTAGCCGCTACCGTCTCGCACGAGGGGTGTGGACGGAGCCGCAATGAGCACCGCGCCTCGACCGATCGTCCTACGGAGGTGATCTCGGGCTCGAATCGAAGCCCAGGACCTCCTCTACAAGATGCACTCGACGGGGAATCCCTGGAATTCCCCGCTCTCGAGGTACGGGCCCCGGAAGGCCGTTTTTTACCCTTTTTCGTCGCTTAAATGAGAGCCCCGCATCGACCGGACGTCCGGCGGAGGCGTGCCGGGGCTCGAATCGAAGCCCAGACTCTCCCCTTCGAAACGCACTCTCGTTTGAGTCGACGCGACTTGCGGATCCAGAGATATTAGCGATGCGGCTCCGTCCACAAGGGGCGTGGACGGAGCCGCATTCAGCACTGTGCCTCACCCGGGCCTCCCACGGGGCTGATCTGGGGCTCGAATCGAAGTTCAGCACCTGACCTACAAGGCGAACTTCGAACGGAGTCCCTGCGATCGCCGGTTGAGGAGATACAGGCCCCGGAAGGCCCGTTTTGTCCGTCAGCCCTTTTCCTCACTTTCTGTGCACGCACGAGGGGTGTGGACGGAGCCGCAACGAGCACAGCGCCTCAACCGCTCGACCCACAGGGCTGATCTTGGGCTCGAATCGAAGCTCAGGACCTGCCCTACGAGGTGGTCTACGGACGGAGTCTCGGGGATCCCCGGTTAAGGAGACTCGGGCCCCTGACGGGCTATCGTGGGGTAAATCCCGCATAAGAATTAGGGACGGAGCTAACATCTCTGGATCCGTCGATCGCAGGGACTCCGTTCGAAGTTCGCCTCGTAGGTCGTGAGCTGAGCTTCGATTCGAGCCCCAGATCAGCCCCGTGGGAGGCCCGGGTGAGGAGCAGTGCTGAATGCGGCTCCGTCCACGCCCCTTGTGGACGGAGCCGCATCGCAAATATCTCTGGATCCGCAAGGTCGCGTCGACTCAAACCAGGCAGCGTTTCGAAGGGGAGAGTGTGGGCTTCGATTCGAGTCCCAGCACGACTCCGGCGGACGTCCGGTCGCAGCGTGGCAGAGGGTAGCAGGGCCAAAGACTGGCAGCAGCCTCTCGGCACTTTCTGTGCACCGCACGGAGCAGAGGGTAGCAGGGCCAAAGACCAGAGACTGGGGCAGAACTTCAGGCTCTCTCAAGCAGTCGCACTTACTTTCTGTGCACGCACGGAGCAGGGACAGGGCCAAAGACCAAACACTGCCAGGCTCTGAGCAGCAGCCAGACTCACTTTCTGTGCACGCACGGAGCAGTGGGTAGCAGGACCAAAGACCAGAGACTGCCCAAAGCCTCTCGGCACTTTCTGTGCACGCACGGAGCAGTGGGTAGCAGGGCCAAAGACTGGCAGCAGCCTCTCGGCACTTTCTGTGCACGCACGGAGCAGTGGGTAGCATGGCCAAAGACCAGAGACTGCCAAAGCCTCTCGGCACTTTCTGTGCACGCACGGAGCAGTGGGTAGCAGGGACAAAGACCAGAGACTGGCAGCAGCCTCTCGGCACTTTCTGTGCACGCACGGAGCAGAGGGTAGCAGGGCCAAAGACTGCAGCAGCGTCTCGGCACTTTCTGTGCACGCACGGAGCAGAGGGTAGCAGGACCAAAGACCAGAGACTGCCGAAGCTTCTCGGCACTTTCTGTGCACGCACGGAGCAGTGGGTAGCAGGGACAAAGACCAGAGACTGGCAGCAGCCTCTCGGCACTTTCTGTGCACGCACGGAGCAGAGGGTAGCAGGGCCAAAGACTGGCAGCAGCCTCTCCGGCACTTTCTGTGCACGCACGGAGCAGTGGGTAGCAGGACCAAAGACCAGAGACTGCCAAAGCTTCTCGGCACTTTCTGTGCACGCACGGAGCAGTGGGTAGCAGGGACAAAGACCAGAGACTGCCAAAGCCTCTCGGCACTTTCTGTGCACGCACGGAGCAGTTCGTAGCAGGGACAAAGACCAGAGACTGGCAGCAGCCTCTCGGCACTTTCTGTGCACGCACGGAGCAGAGGGTAGCAGGGCCAAAGACTGGCAGCAGCCTCTCGGCACTTTCTGTGCACGCACGGAGCAGTGGGTAGCAGGACCAAAGACCAGAGACTGCCAAAGCGTCTCGGCACTTTCTGTGCACGCACGGAGCAGTTCGTAGCAGGGACAAAGACCAGAGACTGGCAGCAGCCTCTCGGCACTTTCTGTGCACGCACGGAGCAGAGGGTAGCAGGGCCAAAGACTGGCAGCAGCCTCTCGGCACTTTCTGTGCACGCACGGAGCAGTGGGTAGCATGGCCAAAGACCAGAGACTGCCAAAGCCTCTCGGCACTTTCTGTGCACGCACGGAGCAGTGGGTAGCAGGGACAAAGACCAGAGACTGGCAGCAGCCTCTCGGCACTTTCTGTGCACGCACGGAGCAGAGGGTAGCAGGGCCAAAGACTGGCAGCAGCCTCTCGGCACTTTCTGTGCACGCACGGAGCAGTGGGTAGCAGGACCAAAGACCAGAGACTGCCAAAGCTTCTCGGCACTTTCTGTGCACGCACGGAGC
>CAKZFK010000048.1:0-23948 GCA_936440205.1 Lepidonotus clava | reverse complement strand
ATATAAGGGCGCAGTGGGTGTTACACAGCGGGTGGTCACCAGTGGGTCTAGTAATGACAGGACGCTTTGTACATAAGAAAGTTGTACTTGAAAAAAGTTACCGACTGGCTGGTCCTATGGCCCCAGGTTCTTACAGAAACAAAACACGACGGCAACAGTTCTAGTAATGATAGGACGCTTTGTACTTAAGAAAGTTGTACTGGAAAAAAGGTACCGACTGGCTGGTCCTATGGCCCCAGGTTCTTACAGAAACAAAACACGACGGTGTGTGCATGGCACGAACCAAACTAGTTCGGCGTGACACCAGAAGGGGGGTGCGCACTGCTGCATGACATTTCTGACTTCTTGGTTAGACACCTTTCCCGTCTGCAGCAGGAAAACGGTGGATATATAAGGGCGCAGTGGGTGTTACACAGCGGGTGGTCACCAGTGGGTCTAGTAATGACAGGACGCTTTGTACATAAGAAAGTTGTACTTGAAAAAAGTTACCGACTGGCTGGTCCTATGGCCCCAGGTTCTTACAGAAACAAAACACGACGGCAACAGTTCTAGTAATGATAGGACGCTTTGTACTTAAGAAAGTTGTACTGGAAAAAAGGTACCGACTGGCTGGTCCTATGGCCCCAGGTTCTTACAGAAACAAAACACGACGGTGTGTGCATGGCACGAACCAAACTAGTTCGGCGTGACACCAGAAGGGGGGTGCGCACTGCTGCATGACATTTCTGACTTCTTGGTTAGACACCTTTCCCGTCTGCAGCAGGAAAACGGTGGATATATAAGGGCGCAGTGGGTGTTACACAGCGGGTGGTCACCAGTGGGTCTAGTAATGACAGGACGCTTTGTACATAAGAAAGTTGTACTTGAAAAAAGTTACCGACTGGCTGGTCCTATGGCCCCAGGTTCTTACAGAAACAAAACACGACGGCAACAGTTCTAGTAATGATAGGACGCTTTGTACTTAAGAAAGTTGTACTGGAAAAAAGGTACCGACTGGCTGGTCCTATGGCCCCAGGTTCTTACAGAAACAAAACACGACGGTGTGTGCATGGCACGAACCAAACTAGTTCGGCGTGACACCAGAAGGGGGTGCGCACTGCTGCATGACATTTCTGACTTCTTGGTTAGACACCTTTCCCGTCTGCAGCAGGAAAACGGTGGATATATAAGGGCGCAGTGGGTGTTACACAGCGGGTGGTCACCAGTGGGTCTAGTAATGACAGGACGCTTTGTACATAAGAAAGTTGTACTTGAAAAAAGTTACCGACTGGCTGGTCCTATGGCCCCAGGTTCTTACAGAAACAAAACACGACGGTGTGTGCATGGCACGAACCAAACTAGTTCGGCGTGACACCAGAAGGGGGTGCGCACTGCTGCATGACATTTCTGACTTCTTGGTTAGACACCTTTCCCGTCTGCAGCAGGAAAACGGTGGATATATAAGGGCGCAGTGGGTGTTACACAGCGGGTGGTCACCAGTGGGGTCTAGTAATGACAGGACGCTTTGTACATAAGAAAGTTGTACTTGAAAAAAGTTACCGACTGGCTGGTCCTATGGCCCCAGGTTCTTACAGAAACAAAACACGACGGCAACAGTTCTAGTAATGATAGGACGCTTTGTACTTAAGAAAGTTGTACTGGAAAAAAGGTACCGACTGGCTGGTCCTATGGCCCCAGGTTCTTACAGAAACAAAACACGACGGTGTGTGCATGGCACGAACCAAACTAGTTCGGCGTGACACCAGAAGGGGGTGCGCACTGCTGCATGACATTTCTGACTTCTTGGTTAGACACCTTTCCCGTCTGCAGCAGGAAAACGGTGGATATATAAGGGCGCAGTGGGTGTTACACAGCGGGTGGTCACCAGTGGGTCTAGTAATGACAGGACGCTTTGTACATAAGAAAGTTGTACTTGAAAAAAGTTACAGACTGGCTGGTCCTATGGCCCCAGGTTCTTACAGAAACAAAACACGACGGCAACAGTTCTAGTAATGATAGGACGCTTTGTACTTAAGAAAGTTGTACTGGAAAAAAGGTACCGACTGGCTGGTCCTATGGCCCCAGGTTCTTACAGAAACAAAACACGACGGTGTGTGCATGGCACGAACCAAACTAGTTCGGCGTGACACCAGAAGGGGGTGCGCACTGCTGCATGACATTTCTGACTTCTTGGTTAGACACCTTTCCCGTCTGCAGCAGGAAAACGGTGGATATATAAGGGCGCAGTGGGTGTTACACAGCGGGTGGTCACCAGTGGGTCTAGTAATGACAGGACGCTTTGTACATAAGAAAGTTGTACTTGAAAAAAGTTACCGACTGGCTGGTCCTATGGCCCCAGGTTCTTACAGAAACAAAACACGACGGCAACAGTTCTAGTAATGATAGGACGCTTTGTACTTAAGAAAGTTGTACTGGAAAAAAGGTACCGACTGGCTGGTCCTATGGCCCCAGGTTCTTACAGAAACAAAACACGACGGTGTGTGCATGGCACGAACCAAACTAGTTCGGCGTGACACCAGAAGGGGGTGCGCACTGCTGCATGACATTTCTGACTTCTTGGTTAGACACCTTTCCCGTCTGCAGCAGGAAAACGGTGGATATATACGGGCGCAGTGGGTGTTACACAGCGGGTGGTCACCAGTGGGTCTAGTAATGACAGGACGCTTTGTACATAAGAAAGTTGTACTTGAAAAAAGTTACCGACTGGCTGGTCCTATGGCCCCAGGTTCTTACAGAAACAAAACACGACGGCAACAGTTCTAGTAATGATAGGACGCTTTGTACTTAAGAAAGTTGTACTGGAAAAAAGGTACCGACTGGCTGGTCCTATGGCCCCAGGTTCTTACAGAAACAAAACACGACGGTGTGTGCATGGCACGAACCAAACTAGTTCGGCGTGACACCAGAAGGGGGTGCGCACTGCTGCATGACATTTCTGACTTCTTGGTTAGACACCTTTCCCGTCTGCAGCAGGAAAACGGTGGATATATAAGGGCGCAGTGGGTGTTACACAGCGGGTGGTCACCAGTGGGTCTAGTAATGACAGGACGCTTTGTACATAAGAAAGTTGTACTTGAAAAAAGTTACCGACTGGCTGGTCCTATGGCCCCAGGTTCTTACAGAAACAAAACACGACGGCAACAGTTCTAGTAATGATAGGACGCTTTGTACTTAAGAAAGTTGTACTGGAAAAAAGGTACCGACTGGCTGGTCCTATGGCCCCAGGTTCTTACAGAAACAAAACACGACGGTGTGTGCATGGCACGAACCAAACTAGTTCGGCGTGACACCAGAAGGGGGTGCGCACTGCTGCATGACATTTCTGACTTCTTGGTTAGACACCTTTCCCGTCTGCAGCAGGAAAACGGTGGATATATAAGGGCGCAGTGGGTGTTACACAGCGGGTGGTCACCAGTGGGTCTAGTAATGACAGGACGCTTTGTACATAAGAAAGTTGTACTTGAAAAAAGTTACCGACTGGCTGGTCCTATGGCCCCAGGTTCTTACAGAAACAAAACACGACGGCAACAGTTCTAGTAATGATAGGACGCTTTGTACTTAAGAAAGTTGTACTGGAAAAAAGGTACCGACTGGCTGGTCCTATGGCCCCAGGTTCTTACAGAAACAAAACACGACGGTGTGTGCATGGCACGAACCAAACTAGTTCGGCGTGACACCAGAAGGGGGTGCGCACTGCTGCATGACATTTCTGACTTCTTGGTTAGACACCTTTCCCGTCTGCAGCAGGAAAACGGTGGATATATAAGGGCGCAGTGGGTGTTACACAGCGGGTGGTCACCAGTGGGTCTAGTAATGACAGGACGCTTTGTACGTAAGAAAGTTGTACTTGAAAAAAGTTACCGACTGGCTGGTCCTATGGCCCCAGGTTCTTACAGAAACAAAACACGACGGCAACAGTTCTAGTAATGATAGGACGCTTTGTACTTAAGAAAGTTGTACTGGAAAAAAGGTACCGACTGGCTGGTCCTATGGCCCCAGGTTCTTACAGAAACCAAAACACGACGGTGTGTGCATGGCACGAACCAAACTAGTTCGGCGTGACACCAGAAGGGGGTGCGCACTGCTGCATGACATTTCTGACTTCTTGGTTAGACACCTTTCCCGTCTGCAGCAGGAAAACGGTGGATATATAAGGGCGCAGTGGGTGTTACACAGCGGGTGGTCACCAGTGGGTCTAGTAATGACAGGACGCTTTGTACATAAGAAAGTTGTACTTGAAAAAAGTTACCGACTGGCTGGTCCTATGGCCCCAGGTTCTTACAGAAACAAAACACGACGGCAACAGTTCTAGTAATGATAGGACGCTTTGTACTTAAGAAAGTTGTACTGGAAAAAAGGTACCGACTGGCTGGTCCTATGGCCCCAGGTTCTTACAGAAACAAAACACGACGGTGTGTGCATGGCACGAACCAAACTAGTTCGGCGTGACACCAGAAGGGGGGTGCGCACTGCTGCATGACATTTCTGACTTCTTGGTTAGACACCTTTCCCGTCTGCAGCAGGAAAACGGTGGATATATAAGGGCGCAGTGGGTGTTACACAGCGGGTGGTCACCAGTGGGTCTAGTAATGACAGGACGCTTTGTACATAAGAAAGTTGTACTTGAAAAAAGTTACCGACTGGCTGGTCCTATGGCCCCAGGTTCTTACAGAAACAAAACACGACGGCAACAGTTCTAGTAATGATAGGACGCTTTGTACTTAAGAAAGTTGTACTGGAAAAAAGGTACCGACTGGCTGGTCCTATGGCCCCAGGTTCTTACAGAAACAAAACACGACGGTGTGTGCATGGCACGAACCAAACTAGTTCGGCGTGACACCAGAAGGGGGTGCGCACTGCTGCATGACATTTCTGACTTCTTGGTTAGACACCTTTCCCGTCTGCAGCAGGAAAACGGTGGATATATAAGGGCGCAGTGGGTGTTACACAGCGGGTGGTCACCAGTGGGTCTAGTAATGACAGGACGCTTTGTACATAAGAAAGTTGTACTTGAAAAAAGTTACCGACTGGCTGGTCCTATGGCCCCAGGTTCTTACAGAAACAAAACACGACGGCAACAGTTCTAGTAATGATAGGACGCTTTGTACTTAAGAAAGTTGTACTGGAAAAAAGGTACCGACTGGCTGGTCCTATGGCCCCAGGTTCTTACAGAAACAAAACACGACGGTGTGTGCATGGCACGAACCAAACTAGTTCGGCGTGACACCAGAAGGGGGTGCGCACTGCTGCATGACATTTCTGACTTCTTGGTTAGACACCTTTCCCGTCTGCAGCAGGAAAACGGTGGATATATAAGGGCGCAGTGGGTGTTACACAGCGGGTGGTCACCAGTGGGTCTAGTAATGACAGGACGCTTTGTACATAAGAAAGTTGTACTTGAAAAAAGTTACCGACTGGCTGGTCCTATGGCCCCAGGTTCTTACAGAAACAAAACACGACGGCAACAGTTCTAGTAATGATAGGACGCTTTGTACTTAAGAAAGTTGTACTGGAAAAAAGGTACCGACTGGCTGGTCCTATGGCCCCAGGTTCTTACAGAAACAAAACACGACGGTGTGTGCATGGCACGAACCAAACTAGTTCGGCGTGACACCAGAAGGGGGTGCGCACTGCTGCATGACATTTCTGACTTCTTGGTTAGACACCTTTCCCGTCTGCAGCAGGAAAACGGTGGATATATAAGGGCGCAGTGGGTGTTACACAGCGGGTGGTCACCAGTGGGTCTAGTAATGACAGGACGCTTTGTACATAAGAAAGTTGTACTTGAAAAAAGTTACCGACTGGCTGGTCCTATGGCCCCAGGTTCTTACAGAAACAAAACACGACGGCAACAGTTCTAGTAATGATAGGACGCTTTGTACTTAAGAAAGTTGTACTGGAAAAAAGGTACCGACTGGCTGGTCCTATGGCCCCAGGTTCTTACAGAAACAAAACACGACGGTGTGTGCATGGCACGAACCAAACTAGTTCGGCGTGACACCAGAAGGGGGTGCGCACTGCTGCATGACATTTCTGACTTCTTGGTTAGACACCTTTCCCGTCTGCAGCAGGAAAACGGTGGATATATAAGGGCGCAGTGGGTGTTACACAGCGGGTGGTCACCAGTGGGTCTAGTAATGACAGGACGCTTTGTACGTAAGAAAGTTGTACTTGAAAAAAGTTACCGACTGGCTGGTCCTATGGCCCCAGGTTCTTACAGAAACAAAACACGACGGCAACAGTTCTAGTAATGATAGGACGCTTTGTACTTAAGAAAGTTGTACTGGAAAAAAGGTACCGACTGGCTGGTCCTATGGCCCCAGGTTCTTACAGAAACAAAACACGACGGTGTGTGCATGGCACGAACCAAACTAGTTCGGCGTGACACCAGAAGGGGGGTGCGCACTGCTGCATGACATTTCTGACTTCTTGGTTAGACACCTTTCCCGTCTGCAGCAGGAAAACGGTGGATATATAAGGGCGCAGTGGGTGTTACACAGCGGGTGGTCACCAGTGGGTCTAGTAATGACAGGACGCTTTGTACATAAGAAAGTTGTACTTGAAAAAAGTTACCGACTGGCTGGTCCTATGGCCCCAGGTTCTTACAGAAACAAAACACGACGGCAACAGTTCTAGTAATGATAGGACGCTTTGTACTTAAGAAAGTTGTACTGGAAAAAAGGTACCGACTGGCTGGTCCTATGGCCCCAGGTTCTTACAGAAACAAAACACGACGGTGTGTGCATGGCACGAACCAAACTAGTTCGGCGTGACACCAGAAGGGGGTGCGCACTGCTGCATGACATTTCTGACTTCTTGGTTAGACACCTTTCCCGTCTGCAGCAGGAAAACGGTGGATATATAAGGGCGCAGTGGGTGTTACACAGCGGGTGGTCACCAGTGGGTCTAGTAATGACAGGACGCTTTGTACATAAGAAAGTTGTACTTGAAAAAAGTTACCGACTGGCTGGTCCTATGGCCCCAGGTTCTTACAGAAACAAAACACGACGGCAACAGTTCTAGTAATGATAGGACGCTTTGTACTTAAGAAAGTTGTACTGGAAAAAAGGTACCGACTGGCTGGTCCTATGGCCCCAGGTTCTTACAGAAACAAAACACGACGGTGTGTGCATGGCACGAACCAAACTAGTTCGGCGTGACACCAGAAGGGGGTGCGCACTGCTGCATGACATTTCTGACTTCTTGGTTAGACACCTTTCCCGTCTGCAGCAGGAAAACGGTGGATATATAAGGGCGCAGTGGGTGTTACACAGCGGGTGGTCACCAGTGGGTCTAGTAATGACAGGACGCTTTGTACATAAGAAAGTTGTACTTGAAAAAAGTTACCGACTGGCTGGTCCTATGGCCCCAGGTTCTTACAGAAACAAAACACGACGGCAACAGTTCTAGTAATGATAGGACGCTTTGTACTTAAGAAAGTTGTACTGGAAAAAAGGTACCGACTGGCTGGTCCTATGGCCCCAGGTTCTTACAGAAACAAAACACGACGGTGTGTGCATGGCACGAACCAAACTAGTTCGGCGTGACACCAGAAGGGGGTGCGCACTGCTGCATGACATTTCTGACTTCTTGGTTAGACACCTTTCCCGTCTGCAGCAGGAAAACGGTGGATATATAAGGGCGCAGTGGGTGTTACACAGCGGGTGGTCACCAGTGGGTCTAGTAATGACAGGACGCTTTGTACGTAAGAAAGTTGTACTTGAAAAAAGTTACCGACTGGCTGGTCCTATGGCCCCAGGTTCTTACAGAAACAAAACACGACGGCAACAGTTCTAGTAATGATAGGACGCTTTGTACTTAAGAAAGTTGTACTGGAAAAAAGGTACCGACTGGCTGGTCCTATGGCCCCAGGTTCTTACAGAAACAAAACACGACGGTGTGTGCATGGCACGAACCAAACTAGTTCGGCGTGACACCAGAAGGGGGTGCGCACTGCTGCATGACATTTCTGACTTCTTGGTTAGACACCTTTCCCGTCTGCAGCAGGAAAACGGTGGATATATAAGGGCGCAGTGGGTGTTACACAGCGGGTGGTCACCAGTGGGTCTAGTAATGACAGGACGCTTTGTACATAAGAAAGTTGTACTTGAAAAAAGTTACCGACTGGCTGGTCCTATGGCCCCAGGTTCTTACAGAAACAAAACACGACGGCAACAGTTCTAGTAATGATAGGACGCTTTGTACTTAAGAAAGTTGTACTGGAAAAAAGGTACCGACTGGCTGGTCCTATGGCCCCAGGTTCTTACAGAAACAAAACACGACGGTGTGTGCATGGCACGAACCAAACTAGTTCGGCGTGACACCAGAAGGGGGTGCGCACTGCTGCATGACATTTCTGACTTCTTGGTTAGACACCTTTCCCGTCTGCAGCAGGAAAACGGTGGATATATAAGGGCGCAGTGGGTGTTACACAGCGGGTGGTCACCAGTGGGTCTAGTAATGACAGGACGCTTTGTACATAAGAAAGTTGTACTTGAAAAAAGTTACCGACTGGCTGGTCCTATGGCCCCAGGTTCTTACAGAAACAAAACACGACGGTGTGTGCATGGCACGAACCAAACTAGTTCGGCGTGACACCAGAAGGGGGTGCGCACTGCTGCATGACATTTCTGACTTCTTGGTTAGACACCTTTCCCGTCTGCAGCAGGAAAACGGTGGATATATAAGGGCGCAGTGGGTGTTACACAGCGGGTGGTCACCAGTGGGTCTAGTAATGACAGGACGCTTTGTACATAAGAAAGTTGTACTTGAAAAAAGTTACCGACTGGCTGGTCCTATGGCCCCAGGTTCTTACAGAAACAAAACACGACGGCAACAGTTCTAGTAATGATAGGACGCTTTGTACTTAAGAAAGTTGTACTGGAAAAAAGGTACCGACTGGCTGGTCCTATGGCCCCAGGTTCTTACAGAAACAAAACACGACGGTGTGTGCATGGCACGAACCAAACTAGTTCGGCGTGACACCAGAAGGGGGTGCGCACTGCTGCATGACATTTCTGACTTCTTGGTTAGACACCTTTCCCGTCTGCAGCAGGAAAACGGTGGATATATAAGGGCGCAGTGGGTGTTACACAGCGGGTGGTCACCAGTGGGTCTAGTAATGACAGGACGCTTTGTACATAAGAAAGTTGTACTTGAAAAAAGTTACCGACTGGCTGGTCCTATGGCCCCAGGTTCTTACAGAAACAAAACACGACGGCAACAGTTCTAGTAATGATAGGACGCTTTGTACTTAAGAAAGTTGTACTGGAAAAAAGGTACCGACTGGCTGGTCCTATGGCCCCAGGTTCTTACAGAAACAAAACACGACGGTGTGTGCATGGCACGAACCAAACTAGTTCGGCGTGACACCAGAAGGGGGTGCGCACTGCTGCATGACATTTCTGACTTCTTGGTTAGACACCTTTCCCGTCTGCAGCAGGAAAACGGTGGATATATAAGGGCGCAGTGGGTGTTACACAGCGGGTGGTCACCAGTGGGTCTAGTAATGACAGGACGCTTTGTACATAAGAAAGTTGTACTTGAAAAAAGTTACCGACTGGCTGGTCCTATGGCCCCAGGTTCTTACAGAAACAAAACACGACGGCAACAGTTCTAGTAATGATAGGACGCTTTGTACTTAAGAAAGTTGTACTGGAAAAAAGGTACCGACTGGCTGGTCCTATGGCCCCAGGTTCTTACAGAAACAAAACACGACGGTGTGTGCATGGCACGAACCAAACTAGTTCGGCGTGACACCAGAAGGGGGTGCGCACTGCTGCATGACATTTCTGAGTTCTTGGTTAGACACCTTTCCCGTCTGCAGCAGGAAAACGGTGGATATATAAGGGCGCAGTGGGTGTTACACAGCGGGTGGTCACCAGTGGGTCTAGTAATGACAGGACGCTTTGTACATAAGAAAGTTGTACTTGAAAAAAGTTACCGACTGGCTGGTCCTATGGCCCCAGGTTCTTACAGAAACAAAACACGACGGCAACAGTTCTAGTAATGATAGGACGCTTTGTACTTAAGAAAGTTGTACTGGAAAAAAGGTACCGACTGGCTGGTCCTATGGCCCCAGGTTCTTACAGAAACAAAACACGACGGTGTGTGCATGGCACGAACCAAACTAGTTCGGCGTGACACCAGAAGGGGGTGCGCACTGCTGCATGACATTTCTGACTTCTTGGTTAGACACCTTTCCCGTCTGCAGCAGGAAAACGGTGGATATATAAGGGCGCAGTGGGTGTTACACAGCGGGTGGTCACCAGTGGGTCTAGTAATGACAGGACGCTTTGTACATAAGAAAGTTGTACTTGAAAAAAGTTACCGACTGGCTGGTCCTATGGCCCCAGGTTCTTACAGAAACAAAACACGACGGCAACAGTTCTAGTAATGATAGGACGCTTTGTACTTAAGAAAGTTGTACTGGAAAAAAGGTACCGACTGGCTGGTCCTATGGCCCCAGGTTCTTACAGAAACAAAACACGACGGTGTGTGCATGGCACGAACCAAACTAGTTCGGCGTGACACCAGAAGGGGGTGCGCACTGCTGCATGACATTTCTGACTTCTTGGTTAGACACCTTTCCCGTCTGCAGCAGGAAAACGGTGGATATATAAGGGCGCAGTGGGTGTTACACAGCGGGTGGTCACCAGTGGGTCTAGTAATGACAGGACGCTTTGTACATAAGAAAGTTGTACTTGAAAAAAGTTACCGACTGGCTGGTCCTATGGCCCCAGGTTCTTACAGAAACAAAACACGACGGCAACAGTTCTAGTAATGATAGGACGCTTTGTACTTAAGAAAGTTGTACTGGAAAAAAGGTACCGACTGGCTGGTCCTATGGCCCCAGGTTCTTACAGAAACAAAACACGACGGTGTGTGCATGGCACGAACCAAACTAGTTCGGCGTGACACCAGAAGGGGGTGCGCACTGCTGCATGACATTTCTGACTTCTTGGTTAGACACCTTTCCCGTCTGCAGCAGGAAAACGGTGGATATATAAGGGCGCAGTGGGTGTTACACAGCGGGTGGTCACCAGTGGGTCTAGTAATGACAGGACGCTTTGTACATAAGAAAGTTGTACTTGAAAAAAGTTACCGACTGGCTGGTCCTATGGCCCCAGGTTCTTACAGAAACAAAACACGACGGCAACAGTTCTAGTAATGATAGGACGCTTTGTACTTAAGAAAGTTGTACTGGAAAAAAGGTACCGACTGGCTGGTCCTATGGCCCCAGGTTCTTACAGAAACAAAACACGACGGTGTGTGCATGGCACGAACCAAACTAGTTCGGCGTGACACCAGAAGGGGGTGCGCACTGCTGCATGACATTTCTGACTTCTTGGTTAGACACCTTTCCCGTCTGCAGCAGGAAAACGGTGGATATATAAGGGCGCAGTGGGTGTTACACAGCGGGTGGTCACCAGTGGGTCTAGTAATGACAGGACGCTTTGTACATAAGAAAGTTGTACTTGAAAAAAGTTACCGACTGGCTGGTCCTATGGCCCCAGGTTCTTACAGAAACAAAACACGACGGCAACAGTTCTAGTAATGATAGGACGCTTTGTACTTAAGAAAGTTGTACTGGAAAAAAGGTACCGACTGGCTGGTCCTATGGCCCCAGGTTCTTACAGAAACAAAACACGACGGTGTGTGCATGGCACGAACCAAACTAGTTCGGCGTGACACCAGAAGGGGGTGCGCACTGCTGCATGACATTTCTGACTTCTTGGTTAGACACCTTTCCCGTCTGCAGCAGGAAAACGGTGGATATATAAGGGCGCAGTGGGTGTTACACAGCGGGTGGTCACCAGTGGGTCTAGTAATGACAGGACGCTTTGTACATAAGAAAGTTGTACTTGAAAAAAGTTACCGACTGGCTGGTCCTATGGCCCCAGGTTCTTACAGAAACAAAACACGACGGCAACAGTTCTAGTAATGATAGGACGCTTTGTACTTAAGAAAGTTGTACTGGAAAAAAGGTACCGACTGGCTGGTCCTATGGCCCCAGGTTCTTACAGAAACAAAACACGACGGTGTGTGCATGGCACGAACCAAACTAGTTCGGCGTGACACCAGAAGGGGGTGCGCACTGCTGCATGACATTTCTGACTTCTTGGTTAGACACCTTTCCCGTCTGCAGCAGGAAAACGGTGGATATATAAGGGCGCAGTGGGTGTTACACAGCGGGTGGTCACCAGTGGGTCTAGTAATGACAGGACGCTTTGTACGTAAGAAAGTTGTACTTGAAAAAAGTTACCGACTGGCTGGTCCTATGGCCCCAGGTTCTTACAGAAACAAAACACGACGGCAACAGTTCTAGTAATGATAGGACGCTTTGTACTTAAGAAAGTTGTACTGGAAAAAAGGTACCGACTGGCTGGTCCTATGGCCCCAGGTTCTTACAGAAACAAAACACGACGGTGTGTGCATGGCACGAACCAAACTAGTTCGGCGTGACACCAGAAGGGGGTGCGCACTGCTGCATGACATTTCTGACTTCTTGGTTAGACACCTTTCCCGTCTGCAGCAGGAAAACGGTGGATATATAAGGGCGCAGTGGGTGTTACACAGCGGGTGGTCACCAGTGGGTCTAGTAATGACAGGACGCTTTGTACATAAGAAAGTTGTACTTGAAAAAAGTTACCGACTGGCTGGTCCTATGGCCCCAGGTTCTTACAGAAACAAAACACGACGGCAACAGTTCTAGTAATGATAGGACGCTTTGTACTTAAGAAAGTTGTACTGGAAAAAAGGTACCGACTGGCTGGTCCTATGGCCCCAGGTTCTTACAGAAACAAAACACGACGGTGTGTGCATGGCACGAACCAAACTAGTTCGGCGTGACACCAGAAGGGGGTGCGCACTGCTGCATGACATTTCTGACTTCTTGGTTAGACACCTTTCCCGTCTGCAGCAGGAAAACGGTGGATATATAAGGGCGCAGTGGGTGTTACACAGCGGGTGGTCACCAGTGGGTCTAGTAATGACAGGACGCTTTGTACATAAGAAAGTTGTACTTGAAAAAAGTTACCGACTGGCTGGTCCTATGGCCCCAGGTTCTTACAGAAACAAAACACGACGGCAACAGTTCTAGTAATGATAGGACGCTTTGTACTTAAGAAAGTTGTACTGGAAAAAAGGTACCGACTGGCTGGTCCTATGGCCCCAGGTTCTTACAGAAACAAAACACGACGGTGTGTGCATGGCACGAACCAAACTAGTTCGGCGTGACACCAGAAGGGGGTGCGCACTGCTGCATGACATTTCTGACTTCTTGGTTAGACACCTTTCCCGTCTGCAGCAGGAAAACGGTGGATATATAAGGGCGCAGTGGGTGTTACACAGCGGGTGGTCACCAGTGGGTCTAGTAATGACAGGACGCTTTGTACATAAGAAAGTTGTACTTGAAAAAAGTTACCGACTGGCTGGTCCTATGGCCCCAGGTTCTTACAGAAACAAAACACGACGGCAACAGTTCTAGTAATGATAGGACGCTTTGTACTTAAGAAAGTTGTACTGGAAAAAAGGTACCGACTGGCTGGTCCTATGGCCCCAGGTTCTTACAGAAACAAAACACGACGGTGTGTGCATGGCACGAACCAAACTAGTTCGGCGTGACACCAGAAGGGGGTGCGCACTGCTGCATGACATTTCTGACTTCTTGGTTAGACACCTTTCCCGTCTGCAGCAGGAAAACGGTGGATATATAAGGGCGCAGTGGGTGTTACACAGCGGGTGGTCACCAGTGGGTCTAGTAATGACAGGACGCTTTGTACATAAGAAAGTTGTACTTGAAAAAAGTTACCGACTGGCTGGTCCTATGGCCCCAGGTTCTTACAGAAACAAAACACGACGGCAACAGTTCTAGTAATGATAGGACGCTTTGTACTTAAGAAAGTTGTACTGGAAAAAAGGTACCGACTGGTTGGTCCTATGGCCCCAGGTTCTTACAGAAACAAAACACGACGGTGTGTGCATGGCACGAACCAAACTAGTTCGGCGTGACACCAGAAGGGGGTGCGCACTGCTGCATGACATTTCTGACTTCTTGGTTAGACACCTTTCCCGTCTGCAGCAGGAAAACGGTGGATATATAAGGGCGCAGTGGGTGTTACACAGCGGGTGGTCACCAGTGGGTCTAGTAATGACAGGACGCTTTGTACATAAGAAAGTTGTACTTGAAAAAAGTTACCGACTGGCTGGTCCTATGGCCCCAGGTTCTTACAGAAACAAAACACGACGGCAACAGTTCTAGTAATGATAGGACGCTTTGTACTTAAGAAAGTTGTACTGGAAAAAAGGTACCGACTGGCTGGTCCTATGGCCCCAGGTTCTTACAGAAACAAAACACGACGGTGTGTGCATGGCACGAACCAAACTAGTTCGGCGTGACACCAGAAGGGGGTGCGCACTGCTGCATGACATTTCTGACTTCTTGGTTAGACACCTTTCCCGTCTGCAGCAGGAAAACGGTGGATATATAAGGGCGCAGTGGGTGTTACACAGCGGGTGGTCACCAGTGGGTCTAGTAATGACAGGACGCTTTGTACATAAGAAAGTTGTACTTGAAAAAAGTTACCGACTGGCTGGTCCTATGGCCCCAGGTTCTTACAGAAACAAAACACGACGGCAACAGTTCTAGTAATGATAGGACGCTTTGTACTTAAGAAAGTTGTACTGGAAAAAAGGTACCGACTGGCTGGTCCTATGGCCCCAGGTTCTTACAGAAACAAAACACGACGGTGTGTGCATGGCACGAACCAAACTAGTTCGGCGTGACACCAGAAGGGGGTGCGCACTGCTGCATGACATTTCTGACTTCTTGGTTAGACACCTTTCCCGTCTGCAGCAGGAAAACGGTGGATATATAAGGGCGCAGTGGGTGTTACACAGCGGGTGGTCACCAGTGGGTCTAGTAATGACAGGACGCTTTGTACATAAGAAAGTTGTACTTGAAAAAAGTTACCGACTGGCTGGTCCTATGGCCCCAGGTTCTTACAGAAACAAAACACGACGGCAACAGTTCTAGTAATGATAGGACGCTTTGTACTTAAGAAAGTTGTACTGGAAAAAAGGTACCGACTGGCTGGTCCTATGGCCCCAGGTTCTTACAGAAACAAAACACGACGGTGTGTGCATGGCACGAACCAAACTAGTTCGGCGTGACACCAGAAGGGGGTGCGCACTGCTGCATGACATTTCTGACTTCTTGGTTAGACACCTTTCCCGTCTGCAGCAGGAAAACGGTGGATATATAAGGGCGCAGTGGGTGTTACACAGCGGGTGGTCACCAGTGGGTCTAGTAATGACAGGACGCTTTGTACATAAGAAAGTTGTACTTGAAAAAAGTTACCGACTGGCTGGTCCTATGGCCCCAGGTTCTTACAGAAACAAAACACGACGGCAACAGTTCTAGTAATGATAGGACGCTTTGTACTTAAGAAAGTTGTACTGGAAAAAAGGTACCGACTGGCTGGTCCTATGGCCCCAGGTTCTTACAGAAACAAAACACGACGGTGTGTGCATGGCACGAACCAAACTAGTTCGGCGTGACACCAGAAGGGGGTGCGCACTGCTGCATGACATTTCTGACTTCTTGGTTAGACACCTTTCCCGTCTGCAGCAGGAAAACGGTGGATATATAAGGGCGCAGTGGGTGTTACACAGCGGGTGGTCACCAGTGGGTCTAGTAATGACAGGACGCTTTGTACATAAGAAAGTTGTACTTGAAAAAAGTTACCGACTGGCTGGTCCTATGGCCCCAGGTTCTTACAGAAACAAAACACGACGGCAACAGTTCTAGTAATGATAGGACGCTTTGTACTTAAGAAAGTTGTACTGGAAAAAAGGTACCGACTGGCTGGTCCTATGGCCCCAGGTTCTTACAGAAACAAAACACGACGGTGTGTGCATGGCACGAACCAAACTAGTTCGGCGTGACACCAGAAGGGGGTGCGCACTGCTGCATGACATTTCTGACTTCTTGGTTAGACACCTTTCCCGTCTGCAGCAGGAAAACGGTGGATATATAAGGGCGCAGTGGGTGTTACACAGCGGGTGGTCACCAGTGGGTCTAGTAATGACAGGACGCTTTGTACATAAGAAAGTTGTACTTGAAAAAAGTTACCGACTGGCTGGTCCTATGGCCCCAGGTTCTTACAGAAACAAAACACGACGGCAACAGTTCTAGTAATGATAGGACGCTTTGTACTTAAGAAAGTTGTACTGGAAAAAAGGTACCGACTGGCTGGTCCTATGGCCCCAGGTTCTTACAGAAACAAAACACGACGGTGTGTGCATGGCACGAACCAAACTAGTTCGGCGTGACACCAGAAGGGGGTGCGCACTGCTGCATGACATTTCTGACTTCTTGGTTAGACACCTTTCCCGTCTGCAGCAGGAAAACGGTGGATATATAAGGGCGCAGTGGGTGTTACACAGCGGGTGGTCACCAGTGGGTCTAGTAATGACAGGACGCTTTGTACATAAGAAAGTTGTACTTGAAAAAAGTTACCGACTGGCTGGTCCTATGGCCCCAGGTTCTTACAGAAACAAAACACGACGGCAACAGTTCTAGTAATGATAGGACGCTTTGTACTTAAGAAAGTTGTACTGGAAAAAAGGTACCGACTGGCTGGTCCTATGGCCCCAGGTTCTTACAGAAACAAAACACGACGGTGTGTGCATGGCACGAACCAAACTAGTTCGGCGTGACACCAGAAGGGGGTGCGCACTGCTGCATGACATTTCTGACTTCTTGGTTAGACACCTTTCCCGTCTGCAGCAGGAAAACGGTGGATATATAAGGGCGCAGTGGGTGTTACACAGCGGGTGGTCACCAGTGGGTCTAGTAATGACAGGACGCTTTGTACATAAGAAAGTTGTACTTGAAAAAAGTTACCGACTGGCTGGTCCTATGGCCCCAGGTTCTTACAGAAACAAAACACGACGGCAACAGTTCTAGTAATGATAGGACGCTTTGTACTTAAGAAAGTTGTACTGGAAAAAAGGTACCGACTGGCTGGTCCTATGGCCCCAGGTTCTTACAGAAACAAAACACGACGGTGTGTGCATGGCACGAACCAAACTAGTTCGGCGTGACACCAGAAGGGGGTGCGCACTGCTGCATGACATTTCTGACTTCTTGGTTAGACACCTTTCCCGTCTGCAGCAGGAAAACGGTGGATATATAAGGGCGCAGTGGGTGTTACACAGCGGGTGGTCACCAGTGGGTCTAGTAATGACAGGACGCTTTGTACATAAGAAAGTTGTACTTGAAAAAAGTTACCGACTGGCTGGTCCTATGGCCCCAGGTTCTTACAGAAACAAAACACGACGGCAACAGTTCTAGTAATGATAGGACGCTTTGTACTTAAGAAAGTTGTACTGGAAAAAAGGTACCGACTGGCTGGTCCTATGGCCCCAGGTTCTTACAGAAACAAAACACGACGGTGTGTGCATGGCACGAACCAAACTAGTTCGGCGTGACACCAGAAGGGGGTGCGCACTGCTGCATGACATTTCTGACTTCTTGGTTAGACACCTTTCCCGTCTGCAGCAGGAAAACGGTGGATATATAAGGGCGCAGTGGGTGTTACACAGCGGGTGGTCACCAGTGGGTCTAGTAATGACAGGACGCTTTGTACATAAGAAAGTTGTACTTGAAAAAAGTTACCGACTGGCTGGTCCTATGGCCCCAGGTTCTTACAGAAACAAAACACGACGGCAACAGTTCTAGTAATGATAGGACGCTTTGTACTTAAGAAAGTTGTACTGGAAAAAAGGTACCGACTGGCTGGTCCTATGGCCCCAGGTTCTTACAGAAACAAAACACGACGGTGTGTGCATGGCACGAACCAAACTAGTTCGGCGTGACACCAGAAGGGGGTGCGCACTGCTGCATGACATTTCTGACTTCTTGGTTAGACACCTTTCCCGTCTGCAGCAGGAAAACGGTGGATATATAAGGGCGCAGTGGGTGTTACACAGCGGGTGGTCACCAGTGGGTCTAGTAATGACAGGACGCTTTGTACATAAGAAAGTTGTACTTGAAAAAAGTTACCGACTGGCTGGTCCTATGGCCCCAGGTTCTTACAGAAACAAAACACGACGGCAACAGTTCTAGTAATGATAGGACGCTTTGTACTTAAGAAAGTTGTACTGGAAAAAAGGTACCGACTGGCTGGTCCTATGGCCCCAGGTTCTTACAGAAACAAAACACGACGGTGTGTGCATGGCACGAACCAAACTAGTTCGGCGTGACACCAGAAGGGGGTGCGCACTGCTGCATGACATTTCTGACTTCTTGGTTAGACACCTTTCCCGTCTGCAGCAGGAAAACGGTGGATATATAAGGGCGCAGTGGGTGTTACACAGCGGGTGGTCACCAGTGGGTCTAGTAATGACAGGACGCTTTGTACATAAGAAAGTTGTACTTGAAAAAAGTTACCGACTGGCTGGTCCTATGGCCCCAGGTTCTTACAGAAACAAAACACGACGGCAACAGTTCTAGTAATGATAGGACGCTTTGTACTTAAGAAAGTTGTACTGGAAAAAAGGTACCGACTGGCTGGTCCTATGGCCCCAGGTTCTTACAGAAACAAAACACGACGGTGTGTGCATGGCACGAACCAAACTAGTTCGGCGTGACACCAGAAGGGGGTGCGCACTGCTGCATGACATTTCTGACTTCTTGGTTAGACACCTTTCCCGTCTGCAGCAGGAAAACGGTGGATATATAAGGGCGCAGTGGGTGTTACACAGCGGGTGGTCACCAGTGGGTCTAGTAATGACAGGACGCTTTGTACATAAGAAAGTTGTACTTGAAAAAAGTTACCGACTGGCTGGTCCTATGGCCCCAGGTTCTTACAGAAACAAAACACGACGGCAACAGTTCTAGTAATGATAGGACGCTTTGTACTTAAGAAAGTTGTACTGGGAAAAAGGTACCGACTGGCTGGTCCTATGGCCCCAGGTTCTTACAGAAACAAAACACGACGGTGTGTGCATGGCACGAACCAAACTAGTTCGGCGTGACACCAGAAGGGGGTGCGCACTGCTGCATGACATTTCTGACTTCTTGGTTAGACACCTTTCCCGTCTGCAGCAGGAAAACGGTGGATATATAAGGGCGCAGTGGGTGTTACACAGCGGGTGGTCACCAGTGGGTCTAGTAATGACAGGACGCTTTGTACATAAGAAAGTTGTACTTGAAAAAAGTTACCGACTGGCTGGTCCTATGGCCCCAGGTTCTTACAGAAACAAAACACGACGGCAACAGTTCTAGTAATGATAGGACGCTTTGTACTTAAGAAAGTTGTACTGGAAAAAAAGGTACCGACTGGCTGGTCCTATGGCCCCAGGTTCTTACAGAAACAAAACACGACGGGTGTGTGCATGGCACGAACCAAACTAGTTCGGCGTGACACCAGAAGGGGGGTGCGCACTGCTGCATGACATTTCTGACTTCTTGGTTAGACACCTTTCCCGTCTGCAGCAGGAAAACGGTGGATATATAAGGGCGCAGTGGGTGTTACACAGCGGGTGGTCACCAGTGGGTCTAGTAATGACAGGACGCTTTGTACATAAGAAAGTTGTACTTGAAAAAAGTTACCGACTGGCTGGTCCTATGGCCCCAGGTTCTTACAGAAACAAAACACGACGGCAACAGTTCTAGTAATGATAGGACGCTTTGTACTTAAGAAAGTTGTACTGGAAAAAAGGTACCGACTGGCTGGTCCTATGGCCCCAGGTTCTTACAGAAACAAAACACGACGGTGTGTGCATGGCACGAACCAAACTAGTTCGGCGTGACACCAGAAGGGGGTGCGCACTGCTGCATGACATTTCTGACTTCTTGGTTAGACACCTTTCCCGTCTGCAGCAGGAAAACGGTGGATATATAAGGGCGCAGTGGGTGTTACACAGCAGAGTGGTCACCAGTGGGTCTAGTAATGACAGGACGCTTTGTACATAAGAAAGTTGTACTTGAAAAAAGTTACCGACTGGCTGGTCCTATGGCCCCAGGTTCTTACAGA
The DNA here is from genome assembly GCA_936440205.1 of Lepidonotus clava. Lineage (NCBI taxonomy): Eukaryota > Metazoa > Annelida > Polychaeta > Phyllodocida > Polynoidae > Lepidonotus > Lepidonotus clava. The sequence continues at coordinate 3,903 of CAKZFK010000048.1, read as the reverse complement.
AACAAAACACGACGGTGTGTGCATGGCACGAACCAAACTAGTTCGGCGTGACACCAGAAGGGGGTGCGCACTGCTGCATGACATTTCTGACTTCTTGGTTAGACACCCTTTCCCGTCTGCAGCAGGAAAACGGTGGATATATAAGGGCGCAGTGGGTGTTACACAGCGGGTGGTCACCAGTGGGTCTAGTAATGACAGGACGCTTTGTACATAAGAAAGTTGTACTTGAAAAAAGTTACCGACTGGCTGGTCCTATGGCCCCAGGTTCTTACAGAAACAAAACACGACGGCAACAGTTCTAGTAATGATAGGACGCTTTGTACTTAAGAAAGTTGTACTGGAAAAAAGGTACCGACTGGCTGGTCCTATGGCCCCAGGTTCTTACAGAAACAAAACACGACGGTGTGTGCATGGCACGAACCAAACTAGTTCGGCGTGACACCAGAAGGGGGTGCGCACTGCTGCATGACATTTCTGACTTCTTGGTTAGACACCTTTCCCGTCTGCAGCAGGAAAACGGTGGATATATAAGGGCGCAGTGGGTGTTACACAGCGGGTGGTCACCAGTGGGTCTAGTAATGACAGGACGCTTTGTACATAAGAAAGTTGTACTTGAAAAAAGTTACCGACTGGCTGGTCCTATGGCCCCAGGTTCTTACAGAAACAAAACACGACGGCAACAGTTCTAGTAATGATAGGACGCTTTGTACTTAAGAAAGTTGTACTGGAAAAAAGGTACCGACTGGCTGGTCCTATGGCCCCAGGTTCTTACAGAAACAAAACACGACGGTGTGTGCATGGCACGAACCAAACTAGTTCGGCGTGACACCAGAAGGGGGTGCGCACTGCTGCATGACATTTCTGACTTCTTGGTTAGACACCTTTCCCGTCTGCAGCAGGAAAACGGTGGATATATAAGGGCGCAGTGGGTGTTACACAGCGGGTGGTCACCAGTGGGTCTAGTAATGACAGGACGCTTTGTACATAAGAAAGTTGTACTTGAAAAAAGTTACCGACTGGCTGGTCCTATGGCCCCAGGTTCTTACAGAAACAAAACACGACGGCAACAGTTCTAGTAATGATAGGACGCTTTGTACTTAAGAAAGTTGTACTGGAAAAAAGGTACCGACTGGCTGGTCCTATGGCCCCAGGTTCTTACAGAAACAAAACACGACGACGTGTGTGCATGGCACGAACCAAACTAGTTCGGCGTGACACCAGAAGGGGGTGCGCACTGCTGCATGACATTTCTGACTTCTTGGTTAGACACCTTTCCCGTCTGCAGCAGGAAAACGGTGGATATATAAGGGCGCAGTGGGTGTTACACAGCGGGTGGTCACCAGTGGGTCTAGTAATGACAGGACGCTTTGTACATAAGAAAGTTGTACTTGAAAAAAGTTACCGACTGGCTGGTCCTATGGCCCCAGGTTCTTACAGAAACAAAACACGACGGCAACAGTTCTAGTAATGATAGGACGCTTTGTACTTAAGAAAGTTGTACTGGAAAAAAGGTACCGACTGGCTGGTCCTATGGCCCCAGGTTCTTACAGAAACAAAACACGACGGTGTGTGCATGGCACGAACCAAACTAGTTCGGCGTGACACCAGAAGGGGGTGCGCACTGCTGCATGACATTTCTGACTTCTTGGTTAGACACCTTTCCCGTCTGCAGCAGGAAAACGGTGGATATATAAGGGCGCAGTGGGTGTTACACAGCGGGTGGTCACCAGTGGGTCTAGTAATGACAGGACGCTTTGTACATAAGAAAGTTGTACTTGAAAAAAGTTACCGACTGGCTGGTCCTATGGCCCCAGGTTCTTACAGAAACAAAACACGACGGCAACAGTTCTAGTAATGATAGGACGCTTTGTACTTAAGAAAGTTGTACTGGAAAAAAGGTACCGACTGGCTGGTCCTATGGCCCCAGGTTCTTACAGAAACAAAACACGACGGTGTGTGCATGGCACGAACCAAACTAGTTCGGCGTGACACCAGAAGGGGGGTGCGCACTGCTGCATGACATTTCTGACTTCTTGGTTAGACACCTTTCCCGTCTGCAGCAGGAAAACGGTGGATATATAAGGGCGCAGTGGGTGTTACACAGCGGGGTGGTCACCAGTGGGTCTAGTAATGACAGGACGCTTTGTACATAAGAAAGTTGTACTTGAAAAAAGTTACCGACTGGCTGGTCCTATGGCCCCAGGTTCTTACAGAAACAAAACACGACGGCAACAGTTCTAGTAATGATAGGACGCTTTGTACTTAAGAAAGTTGTACTGGAAAAAAGGTACCGACTGGCTGGTCCTATGGCCCCAGGTTCTTACAGAAACAAAACACGACGGTGTGTGCATGGCACGAACCAAACTAGTTCGGCGTGACACCAGAAGGGGGTGCGCACTGCTGCATGACATTTCTGACTTCTTGGTTAGACACCTTTCCCGTCTGCAGCAGGAAAACGGTGGATATATAAGGGCGCAGTGGGTGTTACACAGCGGGTGGTCACCAGTGGGTCTAGTAATGACAGGACGCTTTGTACATAAGAAAGTTGTACTTGAAAAAAAGTTACCGACTGGCTGGTCCTATGGCCCCAGGTTCTTACAGAAACAAAACACGACGGCAACAGTTCTAGTAATGATAGGACGCTTTGTACTTAAGAAAGTTGTACTGGAAAAAAGGTACCGACTGGCTGGTCCTATGGCCCCCAGGTTCTTACAGAAACAAAACACGACGGTGTGTGCATGGCACGAACCAAACTAGTTCGGCGTGACACCAGAAGGGGGTGCGCACTGCTGCATGACATTTCTGACTTCTTGGTTAGACACCTTTCCCGTCTGCAGCAGGAAAACGGTGGATATATAAGGGCGCAGTGGGTGTTACACAGCGGGTGGTCACCAGTGGGTCTAGTAATGACAGGACGCTTTGTACATAAGAAAGTTGTACTTGAAAAAAGTTACCGACTGGCTGGTCCTATGGCCCCAGGTTCTTACAGAAACAAAACACGACGGCAACAGTTCTAGTAATGATAGGACGCTTTGTACTTAAGAAAGTTGTACTGGAAAAAAGGTACCGACTGGCTGGTCCTATGGCCCCAGGTTCTTACAGAAACAAAACACGACGGTGTGTGCATGGCACGAACCAAACTAGTTCGGCGTGACACCAGAAGGGGGTGCGCACTGCTGCATGACATTTCTGACTTCTTGGTTAGACACCTTTCCCGTCTGCAGCAGGAAAACGGTGGATATATAAGGGCGCAGTGGGTGTTACACAGCGGGTGGTCACCAGTGGGTCTAGTAATGACAGGACGCTTTGTACATAAGAAAGTTGTACTTGAAAAAAGTTACCGACTGGCTGGTCCTATGGCCCCAGGTTCTTACAGAAACAAAACACGACGGCAACAGTTCTAGTAATGATAGGACGCTTTGTACTTAAGAAAGTTGTACTGGAAAAAAGGTACCGACTGGCTGGTCCTATGGCCCCAGGTTCTTACAGAAACAAAACACGACGGTGTGTGCATGGCACGAACCAAACTAGTTCGGCGTGACACCAGAAGGGGGTGCGCACTGCTGCATGACATTTCTGACTTCTTGGTTAGACACCTTTCCCGTCTGCAGCAGGAAAACGGTGGATATATAAGGGCGCAGTGGGTGTTACACAGCGGGTGGTCACCAGTGGGTCTAGTAATGACAGGACGCTTTGTACATAAGAAAGTTGTACTTGAAAAAAGTTACCGACTGGCTGGTCCTATGGCCCCAGGTTCTTACAGAAACAAAACACGACGGCAACAGTTCTAGTAATGATAGGACGCTTTGTACTTAAGAAAGTTGTACTGGAAAAAAGGTACCGACTGGCTGGTCCTATGGCCCCAGGTTCTTACAGAAACAAAACACGACGGTGTGTGCATGG
>CAKZFK010000047.1:0-23988 GCA_936440205.1 Lepidonotus clava | reverse complement strand
ACTAGATTGGAATGAGATTCGGCTAGAGGGAGGGCAGTCCAAATGGAATCTCAGCAGTCGACACCTGTGGCCGAGGGGCACAACCAACAGGTCCCTGCGGCCGCCGATCAGACACTCCGCGACCCCGAAGTTGTCGCGCGTCGGCTGGCCGATCTCAACGCACAAATCGACTTCCTTGACAACGAAGCCACTCGCTACCGCAGGTTGTCGGAGACCGAACGCATTCGTCACTCCACCGAGCTGGCCGAGTTGCAGCTCCAGGCCGACACCGAACTCGACGAGCTTCGTAAAGCAGAGAGCGAGCGGATTCAGGAGGTCCACAATTCCTATCGCACGATGCTGGCTGAGCGTCAGGTCGAGTTCGAGCAATCGCTGGCCGTTGCCGCAGCCGCCAATGCCCAGGACCTGGAGTCCCAGCGCACGCGACAGCGTGAGCTTCTCGAGCAAGAACTTGCTCGCCGCGATGCCAAGCACGAGGCGGCGCGTCGCCAAGCGACCGATGAGCTTGGCGAAGCTCATCATCGCGAGAAACAAGCACTGATCAGTGAGCTTCGGCAAGCCCGCGATGCACTGGAACGCACCAAGGAAGATCTCGATTTTCAGGCCGAACGGACTGCCGAGGCCAACGACTTGGCCCATGCTGCCGTTGCTGAGCAATTCGCATTGCAACGTCAGCTTGACCGGCTTCAGCGCGAGCGCGACGAAGTCGCCGAGGAGACCGAATCCAAACTCGCCGACGCCAACCGGCGGCTCAACGAAGAACGCCGACGATCTGCGGCGTCGCTCGCCGAACTGCTCGAGCGAAGCGCTGCGATCGCCGCCGAGACCGATTCTGCTCGAGCAAAGTTCGCAGCTCAGCTCGCAGCAGCACAACAGGAAGCAGCTGCTCAGCGGGTCCAGTCTCGGGCCGAATTTCAAGCGTTGGCGGTCGCTGCTGATGAGCGCGCTGCGTCGGCACTTCAGCGAGAAGCAGAACTCGAAGCTCTCATCGCGGAGCTGCGCCGCGAGGGTTCTCCTAGGCCGTCCGCGGGCCTCACCCCGGCGCCATAATCGGCGAAGTACTGTTGTAAGGTGACAACGTCGGCGGATCCAGCTGCGCGAGCAGCCACAAATGGTGCGAGCCGGTGGACCGTTGCCATTTGCGCGCTGACCGGGCTTGCACTCGCACTCGCCTTCTATGTCATCCGAACACCCACGTACAAAGCCGAAGTCCTCGTTGCCGTCAGCAACCCGTCGGGCCCGATCGCCGACGAGGTAGACGTCGTCCTCAGCCCCGCCGTTCTCGACGTTGCCGAAGCACGCACCGGCAGCGAGCCCCAAGTCACCGTCACCGCGGCCGAGGTCGCAAGTTTGCTGACCATCACCGCTACCAGCGACTCGGCAGAAGAAGCTGCGGCAGCGGCTGATGCGGTCGCCATGACCTATGTCCAGGCCCAGGCCGGAGCGGCGGCAACCATCGCTAGTTCCGCCGAGGTTCCCACGAGTCGATCAGGACTTGGGCCCCTGGTCTATGCGGCCATCGGCACCATACTTGGAGCCATATCTGGCGTCGCGCTGACCTCGTTTCAGAGCGCCCGCGCTACTCCACCAACCAGGCCGATGGTCCAACCTTCGGGCGAACCAGCCGCCGAACCGTTCAGTCAGACGTCGCCGGACGAGCAACCCGCGGTTGCTCAGCCCCTAGCGGCCGAGCCAGGGCCAACCAGAACGCCCGACCCCTCCGTCTCCGATCCGCAGCAACCTCAACCGACCCCAGGGCGCCGCATCTCGGTGTGGTCACCCGCCATCAGCAAAGCAATCGGCAGCAAACCAACCGGCAGCAAACCAACCGGCAGCGAGCCCAGGACCAACGTACCGATGACCTCAGAATCCAGTTTCTTTACCCAAACGGCAACTGGTTCAGGCGAAGCTGGCACCACAGAGAAAGGCCCGACCGATCCCATGCCGACGCAAGACTCCCCCACACCTCCAATCGACGAGCCACTCATCGACGACAGCCGGAGCGGGTTGACAACCACCGGTGCCCCACTACCGCCCGATGACGTCCCGTCGTCGACGATCGTCACCACGAAACAGCCACAGCTTCTTCGGCCGCGCCCGCGGACATCCCCGTCATCGCCGTGCGCAATACCGGCGCACCGTCAGCGCCGATCCTTGACGATCAGCAGCCACATAAAAAGGTTGTGGACGCCTTCGACAACGAGATCGCCAAACTTAACGGCCAAACATGAGCGGGAGTCAGCCGACCTGAACGCCGAGATCTCGACCCTAAAACGCGCGGTGCGCAAACAGTCAGCGCGTCTTAAGGTCCGCGATCGCAACGACCAAAGCCGGGTTGGGGACCTGGAGGCTCAGGTCGATGCGCTCGAGGTCGAGCTCGCAGAACTTCGACAAACGCTCGAAGCCGAGCGCATTGCCCACACCCGCCGATTGACCGAGGAACAGGCAAGCGCCGATCGGACCCTCGACAACACTCGCCGCGAGTACCGCACCAACCTCAACCAGCACGTGCACACGCACCGCCAAGCGCTCGCCGACTATCGCAACGACCTCGACGCCGAGTTGACCGAAGATCGTGCTCGCCACGCCGAAGCGCTCCAACAGCAGCACCTTGCATACGAGCGCCAGCACGAAGCTGAACGGGCCCGCGGCGACGAGCAACTCGCCGGAGCTCGCGCCCGCCACGCCCGCGAGCTCGAACTGGCCCGTGCCGGCCACCAACAAGAGCTCGAACGGAAAGCCGCTCAGTACAAGGAGACGGTTGCCGAGCTCCGTAGTGCTAGCGCTGGCCTCGACGAACATGTCGAACATGTCGAACAAGAGAATCGCAAGCTCCGCGTCGAGATCGCCAGCTTGCAGAAACAAGAGCGAGACTCGCTTGCCGAACGTCGCACCGTCGATCAACGTCGAGACGCAGAAATTGCTTCTTTGCGCAGCGAGATCGAGGGCGAACGGCAGCGCAACAGCTCCCTGCGCTCCGATGTGCTCCGGCGTAGCGCTGAAGCTCACCAGGCCATCGACCGAGCCGTCGAAGAGCGCACCGAGCAACTCGCCGAGCTCGAAGCGTCGGTTGCCCGCCAGCGTGAATACGCCGATCGTCGCGTGCGAGAGGCTGCGGTCGTTTCCGCCGAGCAAGCCCGCGATGCTGCCAGCCGCGAGGCTTCGCTCACCGCAACGGTGTTGCGGCTGAAACGCGAGCTCGAAGAAGCGCGGCGGCCCTAGTTGGGTGGTCCGCCAGGTTCTCCGCTGCCTACCTCAGTCGGTGAGGCCAGCGAGATGACTCGTCACGTTGAATTCGAGCAAGCGTGCCGAGTCCAACGTGGTAGCGATACGACAGATCGATGCTTGGCCGAGATAAAGCCGCCAGGTGGTCTCGTCGCTGGTTCCTAACGCCCATGCCACCGCAGCCTTGATTGGTGAGACATGGCTGACCACGACGATGTCTTGCTGCATGGCGTCGGCTGCGAGGTCCTGCAGCCCACTGCGAACTCGCGTGCCGAGTTCGTTCAGCGTCTCACCGTTTGGGGGACGAAAGTCCAGGTCGTTGCGCCACTCGGCCCACGTCTCGGCTGGCACATCGCGGACCGGTTTCGCCTCCCAGTCGCCATAGTCGAGCTCGATGAACCGGTCGTCGGTCTCGACAGCCATGCCAAGAGCAGCGGCGGTCTGTTGCGCCCGCACGAGCGAACTTGCAATGACCCGATCGACGGATCCAAGAAGTGCTGCGGCCGCCTGGGCTTGACGTTCGCCAAGCTCGTCGAGTTCGGGATCGATGCGTCCTTGCAACAGCCCGCCAGCATTGGCCTTGGTCCGGCCATGGCGCAGAAAGATGAGCATAAGGATCCCTTTTGCTGTGAGCTAGCGAAGCAGCGAGCGGTCGACCCGACCGGTAGTACGGAAGAGATCGCGTCGTTTCTGATCGTTGAATCCTAAGACTCGATAGAGCCAGATGAAGACAACCGCGCCGATGACTTCAAGCACGATGGCAAGAGCGACCGGCGGCACGCTCGGGCGTAGATCGCCCACACCGAAGCCGAAGGCGGGCCACCAGAAGAGTTCCTCGCTCGTCCAGGTCGCAGCGAGCACTTGGTGGATAAACACGCCGATCGGCAGGCCGAGCCAACGTCGTTGCACGAGTCGCCGTCCCCACCCAACGAGCATGACGACAACCATGAGCACCACGGGAAAGAACACCGAGTACATCACCCATGGCGCGCCCCATACGTAGTTGAGCCACGGCAGTAACGACCCCGCCATGATCAGCCGATAGTCGAGCGCTGCCGAGTCAAAGACCAGCAGCACCAGGGCAAAAGAAAGCGCGAGAAACCACAGAACCATGAGGTGCTTAGGCGCTTAGCGCACCAGCATGCGGTTGCATTCACCGCAGCGAACAACGGCGTCGGCGGGTTGCTTGCGGATGCGGTCGTATTCGACTGCCGGCAAGCTCAGGTGGCAACCCCGACAAGTCTTGTCGATGAGCCGGCAGATGCCCAGTCCGCCGCAGTCGGCTCGTGACTGTTCATATTGATCGACCAAGTCAGCCGCAACCGGAGCGATGGCTTCGATGCGCTGGGCCTTCTCGGACTCGATCTCCGCAGTGACTGACCGCTGCGATGCTTCGAGTGACTCGGTTGCCGCGGCGCGGCGTTCGGCGACGTTGGCGAGCTTGGCATCGAAGGCCTGCAGGCTCGCATCGAGCGGTTCACCTTGCTCCATAGTTTCGAGCACCTGGTCTTCAATGTCGTCGCGGCGACGGGTCAACGTGACCAGTTCTTCTTGGATGGCCGTCAAGTCCTTGTGCGCAGTAACGGTGCCGTCGTAGAGACGAAGGTTCTCTTTGTCGATGCGGGCGGTGATGATCGCTGCTTCGTCTTCGAACCGCTTTTGTTCGCGGGCGATGCGGTGGCGTTTCTCGGCGACCGCTGCTCGTTCGCTATCGAGGTGCGCCTGTTCGTCGTCGAGTTGGCTGAGCGCGGTGAACTCGGGAAGCGTGGTCAAGCTGTGCGTCAACCGGTCGATTGCTGAGTCGTGCTCCTGGACAACCAACAACTGCGCAAGTGTCATCGCCGTAGTGTAGGGCGTGCCGCTCGACGCCACCGGATCGGAACCGCTCGATACCCCGGGGGCCTGGTTAGGGCACCGGGTTTGCGTAGCAGGTGTCGACGACACCGTCGTTGTTGGTGTCGGCGCCATAGGGGAAGCCTGCCGGGCAGGCGTCGGAACCCTGTGCTGGCGGCGGTGGTGACCCGGGGCTCGAGATCTCGACGCAGACGTCGGCGCGGCCATCGCCCGTGCTGTCGATTGGGGTGTAGCCGGGATCGCAGACCCCTCCCCCTTGCTGCTGCTGTTGTTGCTGCTGTTGTTGTTGATTGGCGACGCAAGTGTCGACAAAGCCGTCGCCGTTGATGTCGATTGGCCGGGTCCCGGCGTTGCAGTTCACGTTGCCGAAGCCATTGTTCTGCCGGGCGCCGGGTCGGCAGTACTGGTCGAGCAGGCCGTCCTCACCCGCGTCGAGCAGACCGCACCGCACGTAGCCCAGGGCACCCGGGTTCACGATGCACTGGTCGATCGTGCCGTCGTTGTTGGTATCGGTTGGTGAGTAGCCCGAGTACGCGGCACAAGGGTTTTGCGTGGTGAGGTTGCCGTCTTCGCGGATGAAGCGACCCGCGCGCGTCGCGTCACACTCGGGGAAGGCTTCGGTCTCTAGGTTCTCGTGGTAGGCGGTCATGAATTGGCCCCACGCCTGGGCCGGAAAGGAACCGCCGGTGACGTTGCGGCCGCCCACGCCCCGCATCTCGACCCTTTCTTGCGGGTTACCCATCCACACCGACGTTGCGAGCTGCGGTGTGAAACCAACGAACCAGGCATCGCTGAAGTTCTCGGTCGTACCCGTCTTACCACCTGCTGGCTGGTCAGGGATCTGGCCTCGGGTTCCCGTGCCTCGGATGACATTCTGCTCAAGCACATGGGCGGCGAGGCACGCGATCTCTTCGCCGAGCACACGGGTGCCCGTCACCTGATGCTGGTAGAGAACGTTGCCTTCGGCGTCTTCGATGCGATCGATGTAGTAGGGCTCGTGGCGTACGCCACGGTTGGCGATGGTCGCGTAGGCGCTGGCGACTTCGAGTGGGCGTACGTCGACGATGCCGAGTGGCAAGCTGATGAAGTTGGCCGACTCAAGGTCGATGTCGAGGCCCAAGCGAGCAGCCGTGTCGATCACTTTGGGAATGCCGACCGCCTGGCCTAGTCGAACAAAGCCACAGTTCGATGAGCGCGTGATCTGGTTGGTCAATGTGTCGATGCTGCCGGTTGAGTTGCCGAAGTTGGTGACGTCGTAGATCGGGTCGACGGCACCGGGATCGTCGAACTGGCAGGGGCCGATGCCAGAGATGGTGTCGTTCGGCACGAAGCCAGCCTCGAGCGCGCTGATCAGCACGAATGTCTTGAACGACGAGCCAGGCTGGCGGTCGCCTTGGGTAGCCAGGTTGAACTTGGCCTCTTCGAAACGGGGTCCGCCGACGAGCGCGCGGACCGCTCCTGATTCAGGTTCGATGGCCGCGATCGCCATGGTGAACCGGGACTCATTTTGTTCGGGGGTGTTGCCGGGCAGAATGGCGAACTCCCCTGGCACGACGGTGTCACGCGCATTCTCGGCCTCTTGCTGAGCGACCGAGTTGTAGGTCGTGTAGATGCGAAGCCCGCCTCGGAACAGCGCTTCGATGCGTGAGTCGCGGGTTTCGCCAACAAGTGCGATCACGTCGGGTGATTGGTTCGCAATGAGCTCACCATCGAGGAATCGCCGGCGGACTTCGGCCACGAAGTAGTCCTCGGGAAGCTGTTCTTCGGTGCGGGTACGTTCGGTGGGCAGCGGGACACGGTCGTAGAAGCGAGCTGCTTCTTCGTCGATCGCGCCGACTTCGACCAGCCGGTTGAACACGATGCTTCGCTGACGCGATGCGGCCAGCCGTTGCTCGTCTGTGCCGAACGGGTCATACAGGCTTGGGCTGGCGATCAGGGACGCAAGAAGCGCGGTCTCGGGCCAGTCGAGTTCCGTGGCATCTTTGTCGAAGTACACCTCGGCGGCGGCCTGCACACCCCATGCGCTGTGCCCGAAGTAGACCGAGTTCAGGTAGGCCTCGAGAATCTCAGCTTTGCTGAACTGTTGCTCCATACGCCACGACAACACCGCTTCGCGGACCTTGATCTGCACTGAACGCTCGGTGCGTTCGCTCTCGGGCAGCACACGGTTCTTGACGAGTTGCTGCGAGATCGTGGAACCGCCCTGGGAGATACCACCCGCACCAACGTTCTCGACCACCGCTCGAAATGTGGACCGCAAGTTGACGCCGGGATGGTCGAAGAAGTTGGCGTCTTCGATCGTGACGACCGACGTGATGAGCTGGTCGGGCATGTCTTCGAGCCTGAGGAGCTCGCGGTTCGATCCGTCGTCGACGAACCGGAAGATCTCCGTGCCATCCTTGTCATACATCACGCTGCGGGTGTCAAGCGCTTCGAGCGAGATCTCAAACGCGGCTTCGCCCTGGACAGCACCGCCGAGCAAGGCGAGCTGCGGCCCAACAACAGCGCCAGCAGACACGACCGTGACGGCCAGCAACGTCACCACCAGGAACATACGCAGCAGTGTCGAACCGATCCGGAGCACACGGCAATGCTAGCGGTCGGGTTCACCCCGTGATCGGCACCCTGGCGGTATTAGGGACCGCTCCCCTAACCCGCCGGGTGGGCGTGCCCGCAATGGCTCGAGAAAAGTCCGAACGCCCCGCCGGGGGGAAGTGGCGGGGCGCTGGGACCGCTCCCCTAACCCGCCGGGTCGGCGTGCCCACAATGGCTCTGAGAAAAGTCCGAACGCCCCGCCGGGGGGAAGTGGCGGGGCGCTGTAAGCGACGAACTCAAGGGGGGAGAGAGCTCAGTCGCCATGGACTAGTGATCTGTACGTTAACGAATTACACCCGTGTCGTCTACGTGACAGGTGCCACCCAGGCGCGTCGGAATAGACCGACCCCTCGTGCGGTTGATGGCGCCAGTACGCCGATTCGGGTTCTCGTTGATGGCGCCAGTACGCCGATTCGGGTTCTCGTTGATGGCGCCAGTACGCCGATTTGGGTTCTCGGAGTGTGCTAGTCCAGGAACTCGGGTTCGCGTGCCATGAGTTCGTCCCAGAATGGCTGGAATTGGAACCAGCCTGCCAGGTCGTTGCCCTGCACTTCCCAGCCGTCTTGGGCAACGTCGTGCGGTACCTCGATTGGGTCGCCTGCAGACATGGCAATGAGCTGTGACTGCATGCAGCGTTCGAGCGATACGAACCACCACACGGCGGCATCGACCGAACCACCGGTAGTCAGGTGGCCGTGATTCTGGTGAACCATGGCCTTCTTCTCGCCGAGCGCCTCGGCCATCTGACGAGAGATTTCGGTGTCGACCACCGGGGTGCCACTACCAACGCTGCAGTAGGCGACGTCGTTGTAGAACATGGTGTGATCTTGGCTGATCATCTTGAGTGGTACGCCGAGTGAGGAGAAGGTGCGGCCGTACATCGAATGGCTGTGCGCGGCCGCAATCACGTCGGGCCGGGCCTTGTGCAGCTCACTATGAATGGCAAAGGCTGCGGTGTTTACCGGACGGTCGCCGATCACGACTTCGCCGTGGTGATCCACGCAAATCAGGTCGCTGACGGTCATGAGTTTGAAGTTGTGTCCGAACGGATTCACCCAGAAGCGGTCGGGAAATTCGGGGTCGCGCACGGTCACGTGGCCGGCGACGCCTTCGGCGAGATGGAGGCGTCCCATAGTGCGCAGGCCGGCAGCCAGGCGCTGTTTGCGATGCAGGCGTTCTGCCTCGAAGTCCATGTCTTGCTCAGGTGGCTTGAGCTCTTCGATCGTCTCATCAAGTGTGTTCGCCATGACAGGGCTCCTCAACTAGTACCTGCAAGATCCTAGCCGGGTGCCCTAATCCGAACGAGTTCGGGTTCTACAGTCGTGCTCATGCAACTGCTGCAGATCGACCCCAACGACCTCGAGGAACTTCCCGATGAGCTTCGCGAGCGCTTCCCCGATGTCGTGAACGATCTCCGTGACGGGGTGATCGAGGAAGTTCCCGACGCGGTGCTCAATCAGCTTCCTGACTCGGTCGTCGACCGCATTCCCGAGGGATTCCTGGCCAACAGCGTGAACACCACCTTCGTGATCATCCTGGCTGCAATAGCGGCCGTTGCTTTGCTTGGCTTCTTCTACGGCATGGCCAAGGCCGCCGCCAAGGCCGCGGTGTTCTTCCTGGTCGTCGGCGCAATCGCTGGCTTCCTGCTCTACGCCCAGTACTGACAGCGCCAGCAACACTGACAGCACCGGCAACTGCAACGGGTGCCTGGTGCGCGTTTGGCGTTGTCAGTCGGCCAGGCGGAGGGCTTCGCTGGGGCGCAGCTTTGCGGCGCGGCGAGCAGGCACGATGGCCGCCAGCGCCGATGCCGCGAACGGCACCACGGTGATGAAGATCAGCACGCCCCAGGGCATGCCGAACGGCAACGCAACGCCGTCGAATGCCGTTGAGCGAGTGGTGCTCAGATAGCCGGTGAGCAACCCAAGCCCAACGCCGGTGACGATGCCCATGAGCGACACGAAGGTCGCCTCGGTCAGGAACCAGCGACGCACGCCGGTGCTGAGCAATCCCATCGCTCGCATCATGCCGATCTGGCGGCGGCGCTCTCGCACGGCACGGAACAAGCTCACGGCCAGGCCGGCAATGCCGATCACCAGGCCAAGCAGCAAGTAGCCACGCAGCAGACTGAAGAAGCCCTGGTCGGCCTCGACGAACCGTTGGATACGAGCGGTGAACGTCTCGGCGTCGGCGCCGTTTGGCAAGAACCGTGCTTCGATGGCCGAGGCAATCGAGGCGGCGTCGGCGCCACGTGCCGTCGCTACATAAGTCCGGCTCATGGTGGCTTGCGGGGAGAGCTGCAATGCAGTCTCAGCAGACAACCAGGCGCCCGACCAGGCATAGTCGTTCTCGATCACGCCGACGATCTCGAGTTCCAACTCTGCCGACGAACTCGATGCCATGACGGTGCCTCCGATTGGCGGTTCGGCACCGTCTTCGTCGCCCAGGAACCAGCTTGGCACCATGACGAGCGACGGGTCGGCGACGACCGCTGCAAGGGCAGCTTCGTCGGTGGCAAAGCGGTCGGCACGCTCACGCAGCGTGGGTGCACCAACTGCGGCGAAGTCAGCGTCGGCGCCAACGAAGCCCCACTCGTCGGGCTCGTCGAAGCCTTCGGGATCCCAATCGGCAGCGAAGAATGCGCTGTCTCGCAACAGTGGGCTGGCCTCGGTAACCCCGTCGATAGCGAGCAGATCCTGCGCATCGATCGGATTGGTTTGATTGGCCTCGACCATGATGTTGTGACCTGCTGCGGTGCTGGCAGCGATGTCGGTGGTCTGCAGCGAGAAGCTATTCGACAACACCGCCATGAAGGCAAGCGTGAAGATGATCAAGCTGTACATGGCGAGCGATGCCGCAGTGCGGAACATACGAGCGGCCGGGTACGCCATGGCGACCCGAGCCTCGACCATTGGGCGGCTTCCTTTGGAGAACAGGCGTTGTATCACCGGCCCAAGCACGGTGGCCACGGCAACGCCACCGGCCACGATCACGACACCGAACAGCAGGAAGAAGTTGATGTCGATTTCTTGAGTCATCGCGGCGGGCATGAGGGGAAAGAACAGAACTCCCCACAGCATCGCCACCAGGCCGGCTGTGCCGCCGACCAACGGAGCCGACAGTCGATCCTTGGCGATCATGGCGGCACCGACCGCTGCGATAGGCACGCTGGCGATAGCCAGGAACGCGTTGTTCGACGACAATCCAAGTGCGAGCATGAGCCCGCCCAGCACGATTGCGGCCGCTCCCCCGCCCATGACCAGCAACCGCGACCGTCGGGTCTTGGGTTCCGGTAGATCTCGAATGGCCGAGATGATGTTCAGGCGGCTGATGCGCCACGATGTAAACCAGATGGCCAACATCGCAATGATGAGACCGATAAGTGCAGCGATGAGCAAGCTCGCCGGTTCGACCGACAGCAGCAGTTGGAAGTCACTGTCGGGGTTCACGCCCGCCAAGATTCCCTTCGTCAATTGCACGATGACCCAGCCGACGCCGATTCCCATGATCGCGCCGAGAATTGCGGCGAGTACGGCATAGATCACGCCCTCGGCCCGGAAGGCCCGCCGCAGCGCACCGCGGCGCCAGCCGATCGCCCGCAACACGCCGAGGCTCGGTTTGCGTTCTTCAGCCAGCATGACGAAGAGGTTGATGAGCAGCAGCACGCCGGCGAGCACGCTGAATCCGCCGATAACCGAGAAGATCTGCGTGAGCCCAGCGCCTTCAGCTTCGGCATCTTCGAGCAGGTTTTGTTTGATCGAGCGTTCGTCCCAGGGAAGCGAGTTTGCGCCGAGCACGCCGAGCACGTCGTCTCGCACCAGCGCAGCGGCTTTGGTTGAGTCGTAGACCGTGCCGGTCGCAGAGATGATCAGGTGGTCGAAGCTGAAGCTTCCGGCCTGATCGATTGCGTCGATCACTTCGATCGGCAGGAAGGCTTCGGAGTAGCCGCCGAGTCCGTCGGCAGCGACGATGCCAGCGACCGTGAACGACTGCTCTTGGCCTACGGCAAAGAGCGAGACGCTGTCGCCGATGTCAACTTTCAAGTCATCAGCAAGTTCATCGTTCACGATGATCTCGTCGATCGCCGGGGCCTCGGTCATACCGCGAAGTCCGAAACGGTCTGGGGCTTGGCCGAATGACCCGACCTGGCCGAAGTCGAGTCCGGAGACCTGGATCGTTGGCTCGACCGCACGGTCATCGCCAACGCCAGACCCGGCTGCGGCAACCCGAACGCCGCGTACGGCGAGTAGGCCGTCCATGCCGTCGACGTCGGCGGCTTCGACTGCAGCGAGACCGGCTCGCAGGTCTTGCGGATTCTCGAATTCGACGGTGACGTCGACTTCACCCAAGCTCGTACGAGCGATATCTCGGATGCTGTGGTCGAAGGTGTCACCGACCATGAGCGCAGCCACGATGATGGCGGTGCCGAGCGCGGAGCCGACGATGATGAGTATCGACTCGACGGGCCTGCGCGCGATGTTGCGGATGCCCATGCGGCGCACATCGGCGCGGCGAATGAGGTTGAAGGCTGCAGGTACTGCCAGCACGGCGGCCAGCACGGCGAGAACGACAAGCATGGCTACGCCTCGAGTTCGTCGGGCGAGCCGTCGAACGTGATACGACCGTCTCGTACGTTCACGACTCGGTTACCAATACCGGCAATGCCCCGATCGTGGGTGACCATGACCACCGTCTGGCCGTTGGCGTTGATCTCTCGCAGCATGTCGACGATCGCTCCGGCCGTCTCGCTGTCGAGGTTGCCAGTCGGTTCATCGCCCCACACGATGGCTGGTTCGGTGACTAGCGCTCGGGCGATGGCAACGCGTTGCTGCTCGCCACCGGAGAGCTCACGGGGGCGATGGTGTGCTCGATCGCCAAGACCGACTCGTTCGAGCATGTGCTCGGCTCGTTGCTTCGATTCCTTGGGCGACACGCCCAGGATGCCGAGCGGGATCTCGACATTCTCACGTGCCGACAGCACCGGGATCAGGTTGAAGCTTTGGAAGATGAATCCCATGCGTTCGGCCCGGTGTTGTGTGCGGGCACCGTCTCGCATCGAGTGGATGTCTGCGCCGTCGATGAATACTTCGCCGCTGTCGATCGAGTCAATACCCGACAGGCAGTTCAGTAGCGTCGTCTTGCCGTTGCCAGACGGACCCATGACCGTCATCAGGTCGCCGGCTCGCACGTCGAGGTCGACTCCTCTCAGTGCGGTCACGGCGTTGGCGCCCGTCGTGTAGGTCTTGGTTACGCCCCGGGCCTGCAGAAGAACATCGGTGGCAGCGGTGTCTTGATCCATACCCATAGCTTGACGTTACGGGACCGCTGCTTCAATCGGGGTTACCCCTGGCCAACCCTGAGCCAACCCTGAAGGAGGTTCGCATTGTTACTTCCCCTGGGGAAGTAGCGAATCGAGATCTAGGCGGAGCCGACGGAGGAGGCGACCCAACCCCCTAATCCGTGCTCGCTCCAACGGGTAGTACGCCTTTGCTCCGCAAGCTCCGCAAACGCTGCCCGAGCTAAACCCTCTACGGTCCCGGCAATCTCCGACCCGAACCAGCATTCCTTGCCGAACCCGGCTGATCAGTTGCCGGGTGGAGCCGACGGAGGAGGCGACCCAACCCGCTATTCCGTGCTGCGTGCCAACGCCAACGGGTAGTACGCCTTTGCTCCGCAAACGCTGCCCGAGCTAAACCCTCTACGGTCCCGGCAATCTCGTGCTGCATGCCAACGCAAGGGGCGAGCCCTCCCGAGCTCGGCCGATCAGTGGCCGGGTGGAGCCGACGGAGGAGGCGACCCAACCCACTATTCCGTGCTGCGTGCCAACGGATCTGGCGCAGCGCAGCAAGCCAGATGAAGTATTACGGCAGCGAGTCGGTGCCGGTCAGGGGACCGACTGGATCGGCGATGGTGATGGTGGCGGTGCTGGCGATGTCGGCGACTGAGTGGGCGGCGTGGACGGCGTAGTCGCCCGCTTCGATGTACCAACCAGCGGTAGTGGCGTCGCTGGTTCCGCCTCCGACGCTGATTCCCGCACCGGATCCGCCAAGGCGTTCGTGGGCGGCGACATGGTCCTGATTTGCTGGATCCCAGAAGGCGAAGCTGCGAGGGTTCAGCTCGATGGCGATCGTCTCGGACTCCCCCGCTGCTAGTTGTACTTTCGCTGCACCAACGAGTTGTTTCGATGCCTTCGCGAACTTCGACGGCGGTGGCGTGATGTAGATCTGCACAACATCGCTGCCAGCTCGGTCACCGGTGTTCGTGACGGTCACCGTGGCGGTTGCCGAGGCAGGGCCGCTCGTGCTGACGTCGACGTCGCTCCACTCGAAGCTCGTGTACGAGAGCCCGTAGCCAAACGGGTAGCGGACGGGAAGCTTGCGGGTGTCGTACCAGCGGTGGCCGACCAGGGTGCGTTCGGCGTAGTTGCTGTCGTTGGACTCGCCCGGGTAGTGGCCGTACGGCGGGGTGTGTTCGATCGTGATCGGCATGGTGATCGGAAGGCGGCCGCCTGGCTCGGCGTCGCCGAACAGCACATCGACGAGCGCCGAGGCCATCTCTTGGCCACCAAGCCAGCCATACAGCGTGGCGGCAGGGGCATCGGTCCAGTTCAGGTCCACCGCTGAACCGCAGTTCACGACCACGCAGGTTCGAGGGTTGGCTTCTGTGACCGCGTGGATGAGGGCGACCTGGTCACCGGGCAACTCGATCTTGTCTCGATCGTTGCCCTCGCTCTCCCATTCGCTGCTGGTGCCAACAATCACGACAGCAACCTCGGCAGCCGCTGCGGCCGCCACTGCCCGCTCGATCAGGTCGGTTGGCACTGGTGGCTTGTGGCCAACAATCGCTCCCGTGATGCCCGTACCGGCCGCACCGGTGAACTCGATGACGACATCGACGGTCTCGTCAGCGGTGAGTTCGCGAGTGGCGAGCAGCTCGATGCTGCCGATGCCGAACACGGCTTCGCCCCGAGGGGGTCGTTCCGTGGTGGTATCGAGGATGACCTCGCCATCAACGAGCACACGCGCCGCTCCCATTTCGATGAGTGAGAATGTGTGCTCGCCGTCGACGGATGGCGTGAACACGCCGGTCATGCGAGCGGTGAATCCGCCGCTGCCAATCCCGGGTGCCGGCGCTCCGAAGTACATGGCTCGCCCGCTTGACTGATGAAGTTGTGCGGCGATCTGTCCACTCCAATCGTCGCTGACGAACACGTCGACGTCGAAGCCATGGTCGGCGCGGATCGGCTGGACTCGTTTGTCGATCACACAACCAGGCTCGACGCTCACCCGGTCGCCAAAGCGCTCTTCGAAGATCGCGCTCGGAGGTACCCGTCGATGGGCAGGAAGCTGGGACGACCCGCCGCCCATGATGTGAGCGGTCACCGCATTCGGGCCGATGAGTGCGATCGAGCCGACGTTCGGGTCGATCGGCAGCAGACCGTCGTTTTCGAGCAGCACCATGGCCGCAGCCGCGGCTTCGTGGGCGAGTTCGCGGTCGGCGGCATGCTCGACGCCGAGCTCGGGTTCGTCGACGTCGTTCTCCCACGCGTCGAGCGTGGTGTGCAGGTGAATGCGCCGTTCGACGATGGCGTCGAGGTAGGACTCGTCGACTTCACCGTCGGCGATCGCCTTGGCCACGGGCGCGCCGAAGAAGCGGTCGGGTCCCGGCATCTGCACGTCGAGGCCGCCTTCGAGCGAGCCAGCGGTCGTGCCGGCTGCGAACCAGTCGCTGACAACGAACCCCTCGAAGCCCCACTCGTCGCGCAAGATGCCTTGCAAGAGTGCCGGGTCCTCGCTGCTGTAGGTGCCGTTGACCCGGTTGTAGGAGGTCATGACACCGAGTGCGTTTGCGTGGCGGATGGCGAACTCGAACGGCAGCAGGTAGACCTCTCGCAGCGTGCGCTCGTCGATGACCGAGTTGATCGTCGTGCGCTGGTATTCGGTCTCGTTGCCCACCAGGTGCTTGGGTGTGGTGGCCACGCCTTGACGTTGGACACCGGTCACGAACGCTGCCGCCAGCTTGCCTGCCAGCCAGGGATCTTCTCCGTAGGTTTCCATTGACCGGCCATAGAGAGGCGACCGCACCAGATTGATCGTCGGAGCGAGCAACACGCGGGCTCGCTTCTGGCGAGTTTCACGGCCGATCAGATCGCCGATGCGCAGTAGCAAGTCTGTGTCGAATGTGGCAGCGAGCGCCGAACCGGTTGGCACGGCCATGGCTCGCACAGTTCCGCTTCCCAGTGTGCTCTTTGCTCCTCGGGCACCGTTGGGTCCGTCGGTCATTCGCAGCGGCGGAATGCCGAGCGATTCGATGCCGGCAACTGTCCAGATGTCGTAGCCAGCAGTGATGGCGGCCTTCTCTTCGAGAGACAGATCGGCGATGCGCTCGGCGGGAGATGAAGTAGTCAAGACCCGCACGGTAGTGAAGATTGCAGCCCGGTGAATACACGGGCCGCTAGCCTCGGCCGATCGCCTCTTCGCCCTCGCAGCCCGACGCTCGCGCCCCAGACATTGCCCGCTCGCAGTTGGTGCAGCTGACCGTGGCCAAGTCGGTCATCAACACCGCACTACGGTGGCTGCCATTCTTCCTGCCGACGTTGGCCTCAGCCCTTTCCACCACGACCGCCCGACTGACCACCGTGCTTGGCATCGGCGAAACAGCTGGCCTGTGGACGGTGCTACTCGGCCGCAAGCTCGACGATGGCCGCGAGCGGGCAATCATGGCCGCGTCGCTCGGCCTGGCGTCGGTGTCGGCCGCAGCGGCGCTCGTTGGCAACTTTTGGGTGTTCGCGGTCTCGTTCTTCGTCCTGATCATGGGGATCTCGGCGTTCACTGTCGCCGGTCACACGTTTCTGAGCCGGCGGGTGCCTTTTGAGCGCCGGGCCCGAGCGATCGGCATCTTCGAAACCGCGTGGGCTTGTGCGCTGCTGGTGGGCGCTCCGATCATTGCGCTATTGATCAATTGGTTTGGCTGGCGAGCGCCGTTCCTGGTTCTGTCGGTGTTGCTGGCCATCTCCGGCGTTGTCGTCGCTACTGGCGGCCGCAGCGATGGCTCCGCTCCTCTCGCCGACGCGGCTGCCCCGACCGACACTGCGCCGATCGACACCAACGCCTGGCTCGTGATCTGTGCATCGGCGGCGATTGCGTTTGCGGGCCTCGCGACCATCGTGGTCGTCGGTACGTGGCTTGACGAGGCGTTTGGTGTGTCGACGGGCGATGTTGGTCTGATCGCTATGGCGTTCGGTGCCGTCGAGATCACCGCGTCTGCGAGCTCGGCAGCCGTTGCTGACCGAACCGGCCCCATGCGGGCGACCCGTATAGCGCTTGCAATCACCGTTGTTGGATTGGTGATCATGTCCGTGGCCGGAAGTTCGCTGCTGGTTGGCACGGTGGGCCTGCTGTTCTTCTTCCTCGGCTTCGAATTCTCAATCGTCACCTCGTTCTCGATGGTGAGCGACGCCATGCCAAAGGCACCAGGCCGAGTGCTAGCCATGAACAATGCGCTTGGCACATGCGCACGCGGCATTGGCATCGTCGTGAGCGGGCTTCTCTACAGCGCCTACGGCGTGCGTGGCTCAACGGCGTTGTCGATCACGGCGGCGATGATCGGACTCACGTTGCTCACCGTGCGGCTGCGGCGAGGCCGATCGACCGGTTAGCGCAGCGCGAAGAACGCAACCACCACGTAGTGACAGGCGATGCCGCCGATCACGAACACGTGGAAGATCTCGTGGAAGCCAAAGACCTTCGGCCAGGGATCCGGGCGCTTGCGGGCATAGACAACGGCGCCGATGCTGTGTAGTGCGCCGCCGCTGAGTAGCAGGATGAAGCCTGCGACTCCGAGGGCGCGCCATACGTCGGTAATCACGAACAGTGCTGCCCATCCGACAAGCAGATACGGCGCCACGATCACCGGACGTGGTGCGTGCGGCCACGCCATGTTGAGCACTGCTCCCCCGATTGCGCCGGCCCACACCACGAACAGAATGATGTTGCCTTCTGGCTGAGGAAGCGCCACTGCAGCAATGGGCGTGTACGTCGCTGCGATCACGATGAAGATCATCGAGTGGTCGAGCGCCCGCATGATCTTGTGGGGCCGGGGGCTCCATTGCACGCGGTGGTACAGGCCCGAGATGGCGAATAGCGCGATGACGCATGCGCTGTAGATGGCGGCTGGTCCTCGGGTGCCCATCGGCGAAAGTGCGATCAGGATGGGGCACAACGTGATGGCTGCGATGGCGGCGACAACGTGTGACCAGCCCTTCAACAACGGTCGCGTGGCCAGAGCTGTCATCGCCGACAGCCTACGGTAGTTGTGTCCAGGTGTAACGCCAGGCCGCAATGGCCGTCTTGAACGTGAAGCTCACCAATCAAAAGGCGAAACCATGGCCAAGTACATCCACGTTGCAAACCTGCCCGTCCAAGGCCGAAGCCAGCGATCTCGAGGAGCGGTGCGCCAAGCACGGCGAGGTCGTGAACATCACGATGCGCCCGGGCCAGGCCGTGATTGAAATGGCATCGGGCGCCGAGGCCGCCGCCAAGGCACTGCAGTCGCAGGCACCCGCCGGCCAGCCCCTGGAGATCGTGATCAATCACGAAGAAGACTGGTGGGGATAGCCCGGGAAACCAGTGCCGCATCGAGACTGAAGTGCGCTAGCCTCTTCGATCCCGGGGCGTTTAGCTCAGTTGGCTAGAGCATCTCGTTTACACCGAGAGGGTCGGGGGTTCAAGTCCCTCAACGCCCACAACATTTTCCTGATATGTCAAGGTCTTTGGCGCCAACTCTCCATGAGTTGGAGGGGCACCAACTAGTCGACGACGCGGACCGCCGGCCCCGATCCGACAGCTGAGAAGTGTCGCAGATTCCAGGCGGCGTCCTCCAAGAAGCTTCAAAAGGCCTGAGCCGACGAGTCGGCATCGTCCAGCGCCGACAGACCTGTCACCTATAGCATCAGCACGTCGAGTTCCTCCCCGATGAGCCCGCCCGACATCGAGTCGGAGATGGCGTCGCAGCTACGAGAGCATCCGAAGTTCGGCTGGATTATCAGCAGTGGCGCAAGGCAGTTCTGCCTATACCCAATATTGAGCTAGATGGCTCGGGGCCGGTTGTCTCTTTCACCTATATGGTGTGGGCTGCTAATCGATTCCGAGAAGATTGCGGCGTGAAAAGTGAAGATGCGAACGACAACCTTGTTTGTTGTGTGGGCAATGTTGGCGACCATTGTGCTGGTGGCGCCGCCGTCAGCCGAGGCGCAGGTAGAGACGTTTATCGATGGCACTGAGCTGGAGTTGTTGATTACGTCGCCAGAAGATGGCGCCTCTACCGTGGGCGGCAGCGTTGACGTTGCAGGAACCGCTCGTATCGGCGGCGGCAACCCGAGTCCAGACACGGTGGTCGTTGTCGCGATGGACCTGTCCGGATCGACACAGAACCCTTCAGGCGGCGACTGTGGAGGCAACTACAACGGCGATGGCGAGACCAACTCCATTCTAGATTGCCAGATCGCAGCGGTCGAGGCGCTTGAGCGCAGTGCGATCGAGTTGGGCACGATTGCCGACTTCGGGGTATCGGTTTTTGGCACGGTTGCCTTTGGCGCCGACATGCAACCAGCGTCTGGCAGGCAGCGATTGACAACACCTGGTGCCGATCTGGATAACGATGGACGCCGGTGGACGTGTCACTTCTCACGCAGACGAACTCGGCCGGATCAGCAGCTACTCCTATGACCCGGTCGGTCGCCAACTGTCGATGACCGACCCACGCGGAATCACCACCAACCGCGTGTTCGACGCTGCCGGCCAGTTGGTGTCAGAGGCAGCCGGCGGCGAATCACGCTCGTTCGCCTATGACTCTGGCGGCCGCCTCACCAGTTTCAGCGACATCACGGGCACAACATCGATGGGTTGGGATCCAATGGGTCGCCTCACTTCGGTGAACTCTGCTGCTGGCAACGTTGGTTATGGCTACAACATTGCGGGTGAACGCATCAACATGTCCCAACCAGAAGGCACCACCAGCTACTCATGGAATGCCAATAGTGATTTGGTTGGTCTCACCGACTGGCGCGGTGACACCGCCAGCTTCACTGTCGATTCTGATGGCCGCATGTTGACTGGGAATCTGGCGAACAGCACGTCAATGGCCTACGGCTATGACGGCGCTGGGCGCATGAACGCGGTCACCCACAACGGTCCTGGCGGTGTGATCGATGCGTTTACTTACACGTTGGATAACAACGGCAACCGCGCCGCGGTCACCAGCAACGATGGCACCGAGTCCTACACACTTGACAGCCTGAACCGCATCACCGCCGCTGCCTATCCCGACGGCACCACAGAGGCGTTCGGGTATGACGCGGCGGGTAACCGCACCAGTCACACCAAGGTTGACGGCACCGCAATCACCTACAGCCATGATGCTGCCGGACAACTTGTGTCTGATTCAACCGGCGTGAACTACACCTACGACGGTGCGGGCAACCTGATCGGCACCCACCAGCGGCGACGCGTACACCTACAACCCGTGGGGCAACCTCACCTCAGCGACCGTTGATGGCACAACCACCACCGCATCCTTCGACGCAACAAACGCGCGGGTCGCTGTTGATGGCGTGGATCAGCTGTGGGACCGCACCGGTTACGGCACCCTGATCTCCACCGGAGCAGGCGACAACTACCTGCACTTGCCCGGCGGTGGTGTGCTGCGTGACAACGACAGCTGGTTGCATCGTGACGCGGTTGGTTCGGTGCGCTACAGCACCGACCCCACCGGCGCAGTGACCAGCAGCAGCGCGTTCACCGTGTTCGGCGAACCACGCAACACCGGCACAAGCGACTTCGGGTTCGCTGGTGAACAGACCGACCCCAACAGCCTGATCCACCTGCGAGCACGCGGCTACAACCCGACACTCGGTTCTTTCATGGCCTACGACCCCATCCAACCTGGCGGTCCATCCACTGCTGGCTGGAACCACTACTCCTACTCAGGCAACAACCCCACGACATGGTCTGACCCGACAGGTCAGGCCGTCATGATGGAGTACGCCGAGCGCATGGTCCAAGGAATGATCATGGGAATGATGATCGGCATGTGGGCCTGCCAGGAAGGCGACTTCGACTGGAAAGGCCCCTTCGGCGACAACAACATCAACGGTGACTGTGTCGCCGGATCCATTCTCCTTGGAGGCTTGTTCGGAGCGTTCGCACCCGCAACACTGCTCGGGGTTTGTGTAGCGGGCGCGGCGGACGGCGCGGCAAGCCACGCACTCAATGCCTATTTGGAAGACGCTGACCCGACCGTGATGGGCGCAGTACGCGACGGTGGCATCGGCTGCGCCATCGCCATACTCACCCTAGGTATCGGAAGCGCCATCAAACGAGCCCGCACCTCGATAGGCAACAGAGGCCAAGGACCAAACGGCGACGGCCCCGGCACACGACCAGACGGCGACGACGGCACGCCACCACGCGACGGCGACGACCCAGCTTGCACAGGTGCTCGATGCGACGTGCCATGTGCCACCAACAGCTTCCCGACCGGCACCCAAGTACGCATGGGCAACGGGACACTCAAGCCGATCGAGGACATCGAGCCCGGCGACTACGTCCTCGCTCACGATCTCGAAACCGGCCAATGGCGACCGCAGTTGGTGCTCGACCAATGGTCACACCTCGACGACGGCCACATGGCCACCGTCACCATCAACGACGGAACCAGCATCACCGCAACCGACCACCACCAATTCTGGATCGAATCAGAACAACAATGGCTCGAACTCGACCAGGTAGAACCCGGCGACATGCTGCTGAGCCCGAACGGCACTGTCGAGGTGGCAGCGCTGACAGTTGCGCCAGCAACCCACACACTCGTCTGGGAACTCACCGTCGACACGGACCACAACTTCACCGTCCACACCGGCACAAGCGATGTGCTAGTCCACAACGTTGACCTCAAGTGTGGCGATGTCATCTATACGAGCAACGGTGAGTTCAAGGCGGGCCCACATGCTGAACAGGCTGCTATCGACGACAATTTGGAATTGGATGACATCAAGGATGCCCTCAGCACTGACATCGAAGCGGACATCGTGCACGGCCATAGAGATGGGCGAGATACGATCACTTACATCGATTCATCAACGGGCGTGAATGTGGTGACCGATGCCGAGACGGAGAATATCATCACCATTTGGCTCGACAAGGGGCACTAGGGGCACACAGTGGCAGTTCTGCGATTCGAACAACCGTACATGTACTCGTCTTATGACCTAGTCGAGGACCGCGATGGCCCTGCGTTTGCAGGCTATAGCTGGCGGTCACCTCGGGGGCGGGTGCCGGTGCGTTTTCGTGTTGGCCCTGATTCGCGCTTGGTGAACATAGCTTTGAACGAGACGTTGACCTCGATCGCTCGAGAATCGGACTTTAGGCCTGCTGCGTTGGTGGCCTACGAAAGCGAGGAAAAGGTCGGAGAGGCTCCGGGTGTGGCGAAGTTGTACGACTACGAGCACTGGTACAAGAACGACCACTTTTTTGCGCTACACGTCGACGAACCGGAGGATTGCGCCCGCATTTTCCTGCATCGAGCTGAGGAAGAGCTGACCGTAGAGGCCATCGAAGAGGCCTACTTTGGTGAGGCAGATTCGCGTCACCTCGTCCACTTCGAGTGGGCCCAGGATGGCCTTGTGGGCATCCGATTCGAGTCAGCCTCGACCAGCCTGCCCGCAGTCGCTTTGGCTGACTCGATAGCTTCAGAATCTGATTCTTGGCCTACACTCACGCGATATTAGTGGAGCGGGACAAAACTCTCGCCTCTGGATTCGAGCCCCCGCCACCGACCACCACCAATTCTGGAACGAAACCGACCAGCAATGGCTCGAACTCGACCAACTCGAACCCGGCGACATGCTGTTGAGTCCGAACGGGCCAGTCCAAGTCACAACCCTCGACATAGCCGAAGTCAGCCACACCCTCGTCTGGGAACTTGACACCGCAGGCCCAGACACATTCACCGTTCACACGGGGACGACCGATCTGCTCGTCCACAACGTGAACGGGTGCGGCATGTCAGTGAACCAGATGAACCGTGCTATTCAGCGTGTTGGTGCCCGATATTCGGTCGTGGCGTTTAGTTAGGCCAAACTTGGCCTGATGGTTGTGTTCTCACGTCTATGACGCAGCCTGCTGGCGGTACCGCAAACTGGTCCTACGACACCGCGGGCCAGCTCACCTCGACAACTTCGGCTGCTGGTTACACGACGTCGTTTGCCTATGACCCACGTGGTCTGCCAACTCAGGCATCAGACGATCTCGGCAACACCAGCTTGTCTAGCTACGACGCTGCCGGACGGCTGACGTCGCGAACTGATCCGAACGGAGGCTCCTACGGATTCACCTACGACCCTGTTGGACGCCTGACATCAGAAACCGATCCGCTCGGCGGCAGCATCCAGTTTTCCTATGACGCTGCTGGTCAACGCACCGGGTTCACCAATCCGAACGGCAACAGTCGTTCCTGGTCCTATGACGGCGGTGGACGTGTCACTTCTCACGCAGACGAACTCGGCCGGATCAGCAGCTACTCCTATGACCCGGTCGGTCGTCAGCTCTCGATGACCGACCCACGCGGAATCACCACCAACCGCGTGTTCGACGCTGCCGGCCAGTTGGTGTCAGAGGCAGCCGGCGGCGAATCACGCTCGTTCGCCTATGACTCTGGCGGCCGCCTCACCAGTTTCAGCGACATCACGGGCACAACATCGATGGGTTGGGATCCAATGGGTCGCCTCACTTCGGTGAACTCTGCTGCTGGCAACGTTGGTTATGGCTACAACATTGCGGGTGAACGCATCAACATGTCCCAACCAGAAGGCACCACCAGCTACTCATGGAATGCCAATAGTGATTTGGTTGGTCTCACCGACTGGCGCGGTGACACCGCCAGCTTCACTGTCGATTCTGATGGCCGCATGTTGACTGGGAATCTGGCGAACAGCACGTCAATGGCCTACGGCTATGACGGCGCTGGGCGCATGAACTCGATCAGCCACAACGGTCCTGGCGGTGTGATCGATGCGTTTACTTACACGTTGGATAACAACGGCAACCGCGCCGCGGTCACCAGCAACGATGGCACCGAGTCCTACACCCTTGACAGCCTGAACCGCATCACCGCCGCTGCCTATCCCGACGGCACCACAGAGGCGTTCGGGTATGACGCGGCGGGTAACCGCACCAGTCACACCAAGGTTGATGGCGCCACGGTCACCTACAGCCATGATGCTGCGGGTCAGATCACATCTGACTCGACTGGTGTTGACTA
>CAKZFK010000046.1:17500-22500 GCA_936440205.1 Lepidonotus clava | reverse complement strand
CCCTGCTCGGCAGCCTCTCGCCGGCGCCGCCGTTTCACCGAACCCTGCTCGGCAGCCTCTCGCCGGCGCCGCCGTTTCACCACACCTTCTCCCGCCGCAGGCCAGAGCCTGCGTACGGCGTCGGCGGTCTCGCGGCTACCTCGAAACCGGCCCAAATCCTGCGTCTGAGCCCCAAAACCTGCTAGGCAGCCTCTCGCCGGCGCGGCCGTTTCACCAAACCCTGCTCGGCAGCCTCTCGCCGGCGCCGCCGTTTCACCAAACCCTGCTCGGCAGCCTCTCGCCGGCGCCGCCGTTTCACCATACCTTCTCCCGCCGCAGGCCAGAGCCTGCGTCGAGCGTCGACGGATCGTTACGCCAGGCCGGCGGACGGCCGCGGATTCACTTCCCAAGTCTCGCGTCGCTGCGGCGAGCCGTAGCGGCGCGCGCAGCCCGAACGCCTGCCCCAGCGCGTTTCTGTCCTCCCGCCGCGGCCAAACGCTCGACCCAGGCCTCCGGCGGACCTCGCCAGCGCGTCCGGCAGCTCGAGAAGGGCCTAGTTCCCAAGTCTCGCGTCGCTGCGTCGAGCCGTAGCGACGCGCGCAGCCCGAACGCCTGCCCCAGCGCGTTTCTGTCCTCCCGCCGCGGCCAAACGCTCGACCCAGGCCTCCGGCGGACCTCGCCAGCGCGTCCGGCAGCTCGAGAAGGGCCTAGTTCCCAAGTCTCGCGTCGCTGCCGCGAGCGGTTGCGACGCGCGCAGCCCAAACGCCTGCCCCAGCGCGTTTTTGGACTTAGAAAATTTTTGAGAGCTGCGGCTGAGGACACCCCCCTATATAAGGGAAACGCAGTGAGGTTTTCTGACCCGCGTCACGGGGAAAAACGGCGGTTTTCGGGCTCTCATTCGTTAACCGCTCGACGGATCGACTCCGTTCTTTTTGCATGGTGTAGGGGACCTTTAGGCGCATCTTTGTAGGTATTGGAATCCTCGGCGATTTTGGCGATTCCGGCGATTCCGGGCCCTTGAAATCTTCGGAAGCCAAAAGCGCCCCCTAGGAGCGATCGCAGCCACTAACCTCAGCCCGACAAAAAGATGCGGCAGGGTGAGTAGGCCCTCTAGGTGAAATTTCAGGCCCGTCGGGCTAGGAGGAGACGCCTGAGAGGACGAAAACCGGAAATTTCGGACTTAGAAATTTTTCGACTGAAACCGCCGCCGTCCTCTGGCTTGGTTTAGCGATCCTGACGGACGCGTAGCCGCTACCATCCTGACAAAGTGAGTTTGGCCCGTCGCCGCTACCGTCTCGCACGAGCCGCAACGAGCACCGGGGCAAAACGGCCTGAGGGGCCGAAAACCCAAAAATGTTGGACTTTGAAATTTTTCGAGTGAAACCGCCGCCGTCCTCTGGCTTGGTTTAGCGATCGAGTGAGACGGCCGCCGTCCTCTGGCTTGGTTTAGCGTTTCGCACTTTCTGTGCACGCACGGGCGGGGAAATGAGCACCGCGCCTCGACCGCTCGTCCTACGGAGGTGATCTTGGGCTCGAATCGAAGCCCAGGACCTCCTCTACAAGATGCACTCGAAAGGGAATCCCTGGAATTCCCCGCTCTCGAGGTACGGGCCTCGGAAGGCCGTTTTTACCCTTTTTCGTCGCTTAAATGAGAGCCCCGCATCGACCGGACGTCCGGCGGAGGCGTGCCGGGGCTCGAATCGAAGCCCAGACTCTCCCCTTCGAAACGCACTCTCGTTTGAGTCGACGCGACTTGCGGTTCCAGAGATATCGAGGGATTTCCCAGGGCTTTCCGGCATGCGTGCACAGAAAGTGCCGTTAGGAGCGCCCGTAGCCGCTACCATCAGCCCGACAAAAAGATGCGGCAGGCCGAGTTGGCCCCCATAGGCGAAGTTTCAGGCCCGTCGGGCTAGGAGGAGACGCCTGAGAGGACGAAAACCGGAAATTTCGGACTTAGAAATTTTTCGACTGAAACCGCCGCCGTCCTCTGGCTTGGTTTAGCGATCCTGACGGACGCGTAGCCGCTACCATCCTGACAAAGTGAGTTTGGCCCGTCGCCGCTACCGTCTCGCACGAGCCGCAACGAGCACCGGGGCAAAACGGCCTGAGGGGCCGAAAACCCAAAAATGTTGGACTTTGAAATTTTTCGAGTGAAACCGCCGCCGTCCTCTGGCTTGGTTTAGCGATCGAGTGAGACGGCCGCCGTCCTCTGGCTTGGTTTAGCGTTTCGCACTTTCTGTGCACGCACGGGCGGGGAAATGAGCACCGCGCCTCGACCGCTCGTCCTACGGAGGTGATCTTGGGCTCGAATCGAAGCCCAGGACCTCCTCTACAAGATGCACTCGAAGGGGAATCCCTGGAATTCCCCGCTCTCGAGGTACGGGCCTCGGAAGGCCGTTTTTACCCTTTTTCGTCGCTTAAATGAGAGCCCCGCATCGACCGGACGTCCGGCGGAGGCGTGCCGGGGCTCGAATCGAAGCCCAGACTCTCCCCTTCGAAACGCACTCTCGTTTGAGTCGACGCGACTTGCGGTTCCAGAGATATCGAGGGATTTCCCAGGGCTTTCCGGCATGCGTGCACAGAAAGTGCCGTTAGGAGCGCCCGTAGCCGCTACCATCAGCCCGACAAAAAGATGCGGCAGGCCGAGTTGGCCCCCATAGGCGAAATTTCAGGCCCGTCGGGCTAGGAGGAGACGCCTGAGGGGACGAAAACCGGAAATTTCGGACTTAGAAATTTTTCGACTGAAACCGCCGCCGTCCTCTGGCTTGGTTTAGCGATCCTGACGGACGCGTAGCCGCTACCATCCTGACAAAGTGAGTTTGGCCCGTAGCCGCTACCGTCTCGCACGAGGGGTGTGGACGGAGCCGCAATGAGCACCGCGCCTCGACCGATCGTCCTACGGAGGTGATCTCGGGCTCGAATCGAAGCCCAGGACCTCCTCTACAAGATGCACTCGACGGGGAATCCCTGGAATTCCCCGCTCTCGAGGTACGGGCCCCGGAAGGCCGTTTTTACCCTTTTTCGTCGCTTAAATGAGAGCCCCGCATCGACCGGACGTCCGGCGGAGGCGTGCCGGGGCTCGAATCGAAGCCCAGACTCTCCCCTTCGAAACGCACTCTCGTTTGAGTCGATGCGACTTGCGGTTCCAGAGATATCGAGGGATTTCCCAGGGCTTTCCGGCATGCGTGCACAGAAAGTGCCGTTAGGAGCGCCCGTAGCCGCTACCATCAGCCCGACAAAAAGATGCGGCAGGCCGAGTTGGCCCCCATAGGCAAAGTTTCAGGCCCGTCGGGCTAGGAGGAGACGCCTGAGAGGACGAAAACCGGAAATTTCGGACTTAGAAATTTTTCGACTGAAACCGCCGCCGTCCTCTGGCTTGGTTTAGCGATCCTGACAGAAGCGTAGCCGCTACCATCCTGGACGGCGGCCGTTTCACTTTCTGTGCACGCACGAGGGGTGTGGACGGAGCCGCAATGAGCACCGCGCCTCGACCGCTCGTCCTACGGAGTTGATCTCGGGCTCGAATCGAAGCCCAGGACCTCCTCTACAAGATGCACTCAACGGGGAATCCCTGGAATTCCCCGCTCTCGAGGTACGGGCCCCGGAAGGCCGTTTTTACCCTTTTTCGTCGCTTAAATGAGAGCCCCGCATCGACCGGACGTCCGGCGGAGGCGTGCCGGGGCTCGAATCGAAGCCCAGACTCTCCCCTTCGAAACGCACTCTCGTTTGAGTCGACGCGACTTGCGGTTCCAGAGATATCGAGGGATTTCCCAGGGCTTTCCGGCATGCGTGCACAGAAAGTGCCGTTAGGAGCGCCCGTAGCCGCTACCATCAGCCCGACAAAAAGATGCGGCAGGCCGAGTTGGCCCCCATAGGCGAAATTTCAGGCCCGTCGGGCTAGGAGGAGACGCCTGAGGGGACGAAAACCGGAAATTTCGGACTTAGAAATTTTTCGACTGAAACCGCCGCCGTCCTCTGGCTTGGTTTAGCGATCCTGACGGACGCGTAGCCGCTACCATCCTGACAAAGTGAGTTTGGCCCGTAGCCGCTACCGTCTCGCACGAGGGGTGTGGACGGAGCCGCAATGAGCACCGCGCCTCGACCGATCGTCCTACGGAGGTGATCTCGGGCTCGAATCGAAGCCCAGGACCTCCTCTACAAGATGCACTCGACGGGGAATCCCTGGAATTCCCCGCTCTCGAGGTACGGGCCCCGGAAGGCCGTTTTTACCCTTTTTCGTCGCTTAAATGAGAGCCCCGCATCGACCGGACGTCCGGCGGAGGCGTGCCGGGGCTCGAATCGAAGCCCAGACTCTCCCCTTCGAAACGCACTCTCGTTTGAGTCGACGCGACTTGCGGATCCAGAGATATTAGCGATGCGGCTCCGTCCACAAGGGGCGTGGACGGAGCCGCATTCAGCACTGTGCCTCACCCGGGCCTCCCACGGGGCTGATCTGGGGCTCGAATCGAAGTTCAGCACCTGACCTACAAGGCGAACTTCGAACGGAGTCCCTGCGATCGCCGGTTGAGGAGATACAGGCCCCGGAAGGCCCGTTTTGTCCGTCAGCCCTTTTCCTCACTTTCTGTGCACGCACGAGGGGTGTGGACGGAGCCGCAACGAGCACAGCGCCTCAACCGCTCGACCCACAGGGCTGATCTTGGGCTCGAATCGAAGCTCAGGACCTGCCCTACGAGGTGGTCTACGGACGGAGTCTCGGGGATCCCCGGTTAAGGAGACTCGGGCCCCTGACGGGCTATCGTGGGGTAAATCCCGCATAAGAATTAGGGACGGAGCTAACATCTCTGGATCCGTCGATCGCAGGGACTCCGTTCGAAGTTCGCCTCGTAGGTCGTGAGCTGAGCTTCGATTCGAGCCCCAGATCAGCCCCGTGGGAGGCCCGGGTGAGGAGCAGTGCTGAATGCGGCTCCGTCCACGCCCCTTGTGGACGGAGCCGCATCGCAAATATCTCTGGATCCGCAAGTCGCGTCGACTCAAACCAGGCAGCGTTTCGAAGGGGAGAG
>CAKZFK010000046.1:2500-7500 GCA_936440205.1 Lepidonotus clava | reverse complement strand
ACCTTCTCCCGCCGCAGGCCAGAGCCTGCGTCGAGCGTCGACGGATCGTTACGCCAGGCCGGCGGACGGCCGCGGATTCACTTCCCAAGTCTCGCGTCGCTGCGGCGAGCCGTAGCGGCGCGCGCAGCCCGAACGCCTGCCCCAGCGCGTTTCTGTCCTCCCGCCGCGGCCAAACGCTCGACCCAGGCCTCCGGCGGACCTCGCCAGCGCGTCCGGCAGCTCGAGAAGGGCCTAGTTCCCAAGTCTCGCGTCGCTGCGTCGAGCCGTAGCGACGCGCGCAGCCCGAACGCCTGCCCCAGCGCGTTTCTGTCCTCCCGCCGCGGCCAAACGCTCGACCCAGGCCTCCGGCGGACCTCGCCAGCGCGTCCGGCAGCTCGAGAAGGGCCTAGTTCCCAAGTCTCGCGTCGCTGCCGCGAGCGGTTGCGACGCGCGCAGCCCAAACGCCTGCCCCAGCGCGTTTTTGGACTTAGAAAATTTTTGAGAGCTGCGGCTGAGGACACCCCCCTATATAAGGGAAACGCAGTGAGGTTTTCTGACCCGCGTCACGGGGAAAAACGGCGGTTTTCGGGCTCTCATTCGTTAACCGCTCGACGGATCGACTCCGTTCTTTTTGCATGGTGTAGGGGACCTTTAGGCGCATCTTTGTAGGTATTGGAATCCTCGGCGATTTTGGCGATTCCGGCGATTCCGGGCCCTTGAAATCTTCGGAAGCCAAAAGCGCCCCCTAGGAGCGATCGCAGCCACTAACCTCAGCCCGACAAAAAGATGCGGCAGGGTGAGTAGGCCCTCTAGGTGAAATTTCAGGCCCGTCGGGCTAGGAGGAGACGCCTGAGAGGACGAAAACCGGAAATTTCGGACTTAGAAATTTTTCGACTGAAACCGCCGCCGTCCTCTGGCTTGGTTTAGCGATCCTGACGGACGCGTAGCCGCTACCATCCTGACAAAGTGAGTTTGGCCCGTCGCCGCTACCGTCTCGCACGAGCCGCAACGAGCACCGGGGCAAAACGGCCTGAGGGGCCGAAAACCCAAAAATGTTGGACTTTGAAATTTTTCGAGTGAAACCGCCGCCGTCCTCTGGCTTGGTTTAGCGATCGAGTGAGACGGCCGCCGTCCTCTGGCTTGGTTTAGCGTTTCGCACTTTCTGTGCACGCACGGGCGGGGAAATGAGCACCGCGCCTCGACCGCTCGTCCTACGGAGGTGATCTTGGGCTCGAATCGAAGCCCAGGACCTCCTCTACAAGATGCACTCGAAAGGGAATCCCTGGAATTCCCCGCTCTCGAGGTACGGGCCTCGGAAGGCCGTTTTTACCCTTTTTCGTCGCTTAAATGAGAGCCCCGCATCGACCGGACGTCCGGCGGAGGCGTGCCGGGGCTCGAATCGAAGCCCAGACTCTCCCCTTCGAAACGCACTCTCGTTTGAGTCGACGCGACTTGCGGTTCCAGAGATATCGAGGGATTTCCCAGGGCTTTCCGGCATGCGTGCACAGAAAGTGCCGTTAGGAGCGCCCGTAGCCGCTACCATCAGCCCGACAAAAAGATGCGGCAGGCCGAGTTGGCCCCCATAGGCGAAGTTTCAGGCCCGTCGGGCTAGGAGGAGACGCCTGAGAGGACGAAAACCGGAAATTTCGGACTTAGAAATTTTTCGACTGAAACCGCCGCCGTCCTCTGGCTTGGTTTAGCGATCCTGACGGACGCGTAGCCGCTACCATCCTGACAAAGTGAGTTTGGCCCGTCGCCGCTACCGTCTCGCACGAGCCGCAACGAGCACCGGGGCAAAACGGCCTGAGGGGCCGAAAACCCAAAAATGTTGGACTTTGAAATTTTTCGAGTGAAACCGCCGCCGTCCTCTGGCTTGGTTTAGCGATCGAGTGAGACGGCCGCCGTCCTCTGGCTTGGTTTAGCGTTTCGCACTTTCTGTGCACGCACGGGCGGGGAAATGAGCACCGCGCCTCGACCGCTCGTCCTACGGAGGTGATCTTGGGCTCGAATCGAAGCCCAGGACCTCCTCTACAAGATGCACTCGAAGGGGAATCCCTGGAATTCCCCGCTCTCGAGGTACGGGCCTCGGAAGGCCGTTTTTACCCTTTTTCGTCGCTTAAATGAGAGCCCCGCATCGACCGGACGTCCGGCGGAGGCGTGCCGGGGCTCGAATCGAAGCCCAGACTCTCCCCTTCGAAACGCACTCTCGTTTGAGTCGACGCGACTTGCGGTTCCAGAGATATCGAGGGATTTCCCAGGGCTTTCCGGCATGCGTGCACAGAAAGTGCCGTTAGGAGCGCCCGTAGCCGCTACCATCAGCCCGACAAAAAGATGCGGCAGGCCGAGTTGGCCCCCATAGGCGAAATTTCAGGCCCGTCGGGCTAGGAGGAGACGCCTGAGGGGACGAAAACCGGAAATTTCGGACTTAGAAATTTTTCGACTGAAACCGCCGCCGTCCTCTGGCTTGGTTTAGCGATCCTGACGGACGCGTAGCCGCTACCATCCTGACAAAGTGAGTTTGGCCCGTAGCCGCTACCGTCTCGCACGAGGGGTGTGGACGGAGCCGCAATGAGCACCGCGCCTCGACCGATCGTCCTACGGAGGTGATCTCGGGCTCGAATCGAAGCCCAGGACCTCCTCTACAAGATGCACTCGACGGGGAATCCCTGGAATTCCCCGCTCTCGAGGTACGGGCCCCGGAAGGCCGTTTTTACCCTTTTTCGTCGCTTAAATGAGAGCCCCGCATCGACCGGACGTCCGGCGGAGGCGTGCCGGGGCTCGAATCGAAGCCCAGACTCTCCCCTTCGAAACGCACTCTCGTTTGAGTCGATGCGACTTGCGGTTCCAGAGATATCGAGGGATTTCCCAGGGCTTTCCGGCATGCGTGCACAGAAAGTGCCGTTAGGAGCGCCCGTAGCCGCTACCATCAGCCCGACAAAAAGATGCGGCAGGCCGAGTTGGCCCCCATAGGCAAAGTTTCAGGCCCGTCGGGCTAGGAGGAGACGCCTGAGAGGACGAAAACCGGAAATTTCGGACTTAGAAATTTTTCGACTGAAACCGCCGCCGTCCTCTGGCTTGGTTTAGCGATCCTGACAGAAGCGTAGCCGCTACCATCCTGGACGGCGGCCGTTTCACTTTCTGTGCACGCACGAGGGGTGTGGACGGAGCCGCAATGAGCACCGCGCCTCGACCGCTCGTCCTACGGAGTTGATCTCGGGCTCGAATCGAAGCCCAGGACCTCCTCTACAAGATGCACTCAACGGGGAATCCCTGGAATTCCCCGCTCTCGAGGTACGGGCCCCGGAAGGCCGTTTTTACCCTTTTTCGTCGCTTAAATGAGAGCCCCGCATCGACCGGACGTCCGGCGGAGGCGTGCCGGGGCTCGAATCGAAGCCCAGACTCTCCCCTTCGAAACGCACTCTCGTTTGAGTCGACGCGACTTGCGGTTCCAGAGATATCGAGGGATTTCCCAGGGCTTTCCGGCATGCGTGCACAGAAAGTGCCGTTAGGAGCGCCCGTAGCCGCTACCATCAGCCCGACAAAAAGATGCGGCAGGCCGAGTTGGCCCCCATAGGCGAAATTTCAGGCCCGTCGGGCTAGGAGGAGACGCCTGAGGGGACGAAAACCGGAAATTTCGGACTTAGAAATTTTTCGACTGAAACCGCCGCCGTCCTCTGGCTTGGTTTAGCGATCCTGACGGACGCGTAGCCGCTACCATCCTGACAAAGTGAGTTTGGCCCGTAGCCGCTACCGTCTCGCACGAGGGGTGTGGACGGAGCCGCAATGAGCACCGCGCCTCGACCGATCGTCCTACGGAGGTGATCTCGGGCTCGAATCGAAGCCCAGGACCTCCTCTACAAGATGCACTCGACGGGGAATCCCTGGAATTCCCCGCTCTCGAGGTACGGGCCCCGGAAGGCCGTTTTTACCCTTTTTCGTCGCTTAAATGAGAGCCCCGCATCGACCGGACGTCCGGCGGAGGCGTGCCGGGGCTCGAATCGAAGCCCAGACTCTCCCCTTCGAAACGCACTCTCGTTTGAGTCGACGCGACTTGCGGATCCAGAGATATTAGCGATGCGGCTCCGTCCACAAGGGGCGTGGACGGAGCCGCATTCAGCACTGTGCCTCACCCGGGCCTCCCACGGGGCTGATCTGGGGCTCGAATCGAAGTTCAGCACCTGACCTACAAGGCGAACTTCGAACGGAGTCCCTGCGATCGCCGGTTGAGGAGATACAGGCCCCGGAAGGCCCGTTTTGTCCGTCAGCCCTTTTCCTCACTTTCTGTGCACGCACGAGGGGTGTGGACGGAGCCGCAACGAGCACAGCGCCTCAACCGCTCGACCCACAGGGCTGATCTTGGGCTCGAATCGAAGCTCAGGACCTGCCCTACGAGGTGGTCTACGGACGGAGTCTCGGGGATCCCCGGTTAAGGAGACTCGGGCCCCTGACGGGCTATCGTGGGGTAAATCCCGCATAAGAATTAGGGACGGAGCTAACATCTCTGGATCCGTCGATCGCAGGGACTCCGTTCGAAGTTCGCCTCGTAGGTCGTGAGCTGAGCTTCGATTCGAGCCCCAGATCAGCCCCGTGGGAGGCCCGGGTGAGGAGCAGTGCTGAATGCGGCTCCGTCCACGCCCCTTGTGGACGGAGCCGCATCGCAAATATCTCTGGATCCGCAAGTCGCGTCGACTCAAACCAGGCAGCGTTTCGAAGGGGAGAGTGTGGGCTTCGATTCGAGTCCCAGCACGACTCCGGCGGACGTCCGGTCGCAGCGTGGCAGAGGGTAGCAGGGCCAAAGACTGGCAGCAGCCTCTCGGCACTTTCTGTGCACGCACGGAGCAGAGGGTAGCAGGGCCAAAGACCAGAGACTGGGGCAGAACTTCAGGCTCTCTCAAGCAGTCGCACTTACTTTCTGTGCACGCACGGAGCAGGGACAGGGCCAAAGACCAAACACTGCCAGGCTC
This sequence comes from Lepidonotus clava, assembly GCA_936440205.1. Classification (NCBI taxonomy): domain Eukaryota; kingdom Metazoa; phylum Annelida; class Polychaeta; order Phyllodocida; family Polynoidae; genus Lepidonotus; species Lepidonotus clava. Next base: position 2,557 of record CAKZFK010000046.1, on the reverse strand, counting down.
TGAGCAGCAGCCAGACTCACTTTCTGTGCACGCACGGAGCAGTGGGTAGCAGGACCA
>CAKZFK010000045.1:0-20147 GCA_936440205.1 Lepidonotus clava | reverse complement strand
CCAGTTCACAACAAGAGGGACAGTGGCCAGGAAGGGCTGCCCCTGCTTCGCTCGGGGGTCTTTTTGTTTTGACGCCTGCCGCTGTGGTCCTGGCAAGCAAATCTGCAAGAATAGGCAAATCGCAGGGAATGTAAAGTCAACTCATGACAGCGGCAAGGACAGTGTTCAAAGTTCGGACCACGAGTTTGATGAGAAGGTGAGTAGAAATATTCTCAATATGCAAACTTTTTAAGTACTTTTAAAGTTTTGTGGTGGTACTTTCTAATTGTGGATGTTGTTCAGGAGAGTAATGAAGATGAAGACAGGAGTAGAGTGGAGCATTCAAAGTTCTTGTGCTACAGTTCTCTTTGCTAAGGCCTCCAGGGCCCTGATTGGTTGGTCAGGCTCCAGGTGTAAATTGTTAATTTTGAATATGTTGTTTATAATTTTATACTAGTTCTCACATAAATATATTTAGAAATAACATGTTTTAGAGTATAGATATGTCATACCGATTTTGAGGTATGACACTTTTACCCAATTTATAGCTGAGTAGAGTAAAAAAAAAAACTATATAATTACCGCTACGCTACTTAATCTCAGAGTCTTTGGTGGAGTCTTAGGAAATGTCACCCGCGGTACCAAACATACCCTCATCTTTAACCCCCCTTGACCCTTTTCCTTCTGGCGCCCTCATCCCAGACCCTCACGCTCCCCCGGGGCCTGCAGTGTTTATTTACCCGTGTCACGTCTCTGGGTGAGTGATGCCAGCCGGGGTGCCAGCCCACTCTGCCGCATCGACACCCTTCACCTTTCACGGGTGTCATTTCTGGTGCGAAGGTTGATTCGCCGCAGATTGGGTGCCAGCCCCGAGGGGCCGGCGGGGGTTTACAGACGGGGGTCAAAGTCTCCTACCTCGTACATTCCACCTTGGGGGTGGAGATGGAGGGGTTCACGTGTCTGCGTGTCTGCGTGTCCACTGTCGGATCCAGGATTTTGAAAACAGTGCTCATTGATAAGCTCTTTGTTAAAGTTGTTAGTCATAGGCGACCAACTTCCTTAGTCTTGTTGAGACGGTGGCAAAAGACACTGTTAAATAGACAGTTAGTCAATATTGACCAACCCTGGCTTGTTATATGACCTCCCTAGTTAGTCATATAACTTACCAAGGTTACTGTTATTAGTGAAGGCCCGTGTCCCATGTCGGTCCTCTTTTCAACCTCCTGTTGCATGTCGCCAAGCCTCATGTCGCCATGTCGAATTGAAGATGTGACCATGTCACCCTGTCGATTTTAGGGGTCTACACCCACCATATTCTACTAGGCGATTTTCACTACTTGTATCAGGAACTTGATAATGTCTAAGCTATCATTAAGAGAATGACGGTATCGGGTAACCTATGTGTGCTTCATACCATTTGAAAGATTTATTTCCGTAAAATATAGCAAGGTGCGAATTTGTGTTTGAAACTGTATTCCAATGTTTCTGATTTTACCCCCAATTTCGAAAATCGCCAGTAGAATAATAGCTACCTAAAAGGATGGTATATATACATCATTAAATGTCTCACATTCAGAAATTTTTTGAATTCTCTTTCAAATGATGCATGCATCATTTGAAAGAGACCCATGGATCGGTGTCTGTAGGCCTATTTATTCCTAATAAAGATTAAGAAAGTGCCGAATTCTCAGTAGGTATTTTCAGTATAGACAAAATCGCCCAGTGAATTAAAGTCTTGATTCGTCAGGAGTAAAATGGGACAGTGGAATGCAGCCTTTACACTGCACGAAATTAGACTTTTAATGACCTTTAATTTTGTACATGGAGCCATTGAGGTTCATTAAAGGCATAGGGTAGGTCAACTTTCCAATACCTTTGCAAGATCTTTAATGCATTTTTAAAGGTCACCTGAAAAAGTTTTGTAAAGGTGACCTTTCCATTACCGTTGGCACACCTCAATGGCTCCATTTACAGAGACTTAAAGGTCTTAATAAGTCTTTTTTTTCGTGCAGTGTTACGTCATAAGAGACTTGTCCAGCTTGGCCCAGACTACTGGGTCAACTCTGGGGTCAACTGGTCAACGTGGGGGTCTCCGGGCGCTGCATTCTGCAATGAGACGTTCTCCGCGCCGGGAGAATAGCCAGGGGGAGATACCATCGTAAAAAGTGGGGCGAAGCTGCAGAGTGCGCGCCGGGTCTGGCGGGGAGGGGAGGGAATAATTTCGCAACACAACTTTATTTTTTTAATTTCACGTTTTGTAACTTTACATCCGAGTCAATTCGCATGACCCATTTTGACAATCATAATGAATAGTTAGATTCTTTTACGGTCATTAAAAATATAGCTTGCATCTGTCAAATAAATAGCTTAAAATGGAGGGAAGACTGCATGTGTAATCCATGTTACCCCATGTTTAATAAACGTGTTAAAAAAGGGGTATATGTTAGATAGTTTTTAATGTTTTGGTGCGAGAGCGTGATGTGGAAGGGATGGAACTTTACCAATTATTATTTTGTCCCCAAATAAAATAGAAAATATGATAGGACAAACGTTGCGACGCACTGTTGTAGTGCGAGACTCTACACATGATTATGACATGGGTCAATTTTCTAATTTCCAAGGAAATGTTCCTACAAAGAGAAAAATGTCGTCAAATCATTATAATGTTTTTCTTGTATATATGTCCACCTTTATACTCACTACGGAATTACATTTCAAGAAACGGAATCCCTCAAGCCATTTTATAAAATAAAGACTTTCAGAATTGTAACCTCCCGCCCCCTCCCTCTCCCCACCGTAATGACGGCGAGTGGCGCGAAACAATTTAAAGAGGGTCACCCACGACGTAACCACACACCACACACCCGGGGTGTCTCTTAAGGCGGGAGTCCACTAGCCGACTTTACACGCGATTTATAAATCGACAGCGGAAATGTTGGTTAATCATCATGGTCGTTTGGGCTGCTAACCACCCCCCCCCCCGTTACGGACCTGTGGGCTCTGATAAACCATTGTATTGAATTGTACAACCATCGATCCTGTAGACATGACTTGGCCCTGGCTAGGCCTATTGTGACATAAATGACCTGCTTTACATTAGTCAATAAAGTATTTGTATTCGTATTCTTATGCTCAACCAACACGTTGACTACTGAGGTGATGCCGTCGTTTGCCATGGGATTATTACTCGTTTTAAATAACCAAATTACCTGGGGGGCATTCCATAAAAAAATCGCGATATTCCTATGTAAGAAACGATGCGATACCAAAAAATGTTATCGCCACATAACTTTTTTGTTTTTCATTTATTTTGTTCAATTTTTATTTTAATCAAACTTAAACTATGTAGCATTCTTCCTTGACCACATACATATATTTTGATATATTAATCTTTGTGAAAATATATATGTTTAAAACCGTGATATTTTCAAAATTGGGCGTAATTGAAAATTACTGGTAATTATATGGCGAGACAGTTGCCCACGTGACCTCCAGCAACAGGCTAGCGCGGCGGACTCAATGGCGGTTTACTTGGTATCACGGGAAGAATTTGAACTCATACATTCGACAGGCTCGGGCTTGTCTGAAACCACTTCCTCTAAAACGTGTCAAGGAGTGTAAGTCTTACTCCACCATTATCCCTGAAAAATCATAGTATCATTATACTACCCATAGCAGTGGGCGTGTTAGGTAATACTTTTGCGCCCACCTCAAAGTTTCCCTTCCCCTTCTGGCGTGTATATAAGTGTAAGTCAGGGGGTGTTAACTATATTGTGTCACAATAGTCCCGTCCGCTCATAGTTCTCTTCACACGCCCAACCTTCTCGGCGTCTTAACGTACCTACCCTCCATTCAGGCACCAATATAATTGCCAGCAGTGGCGTACCCAGTCCCCCCCACTCACGATTGGATTAAGGAATTTGGCTCCACAATCTGAAAATTTCGTTTGGATTTTCTTATTATATTACTTCTCGTGTTCTATCAAAAATGAGCCTATAAAAATCCGCCATACAAAGTTTAAATGCGTGACATAACCACCGACCGTTCATTCTTATTCATTTACCTTTAAAAAGGGCCACTTCAGGGCTACACTGGCCTTCCCACATTTGTGCATATAATCTATAAACGCCGGTTGATATTGGTTTCCAAGCTCAACAAAAATAATACTCAGTTTCCTGACCTAATAAGAATAGATGAAGCGCAGAAGGAGTAGCCTATAGTGTGCACACAACTAGGGTAAAACAGGGTTGTATCGCTCACATTGGTAGGCCTATATCATTAGCGCATTTAGTTTTAATAGCCCTTACATATAGAAACAAAAGTTATATAAAATCAAAATAATTCATAATAATTAATCAAATGCGTAAAAACAGCGATAAAGCGTGATTTAACTTTATAACCTCTATGATTAATCAATAATGAAGCAATTGTCTCCCATGATGTTGGGTACAACCCTTATCATGAAATGAAAGTAATATTTTTGAGAAATCTTATCACATATATCATATCAATAATGGTTTTCCATCCCATGAAAGTGATGTCCAATAGGCCTATTTCTAAAAAAAAATAGGGTTAGTTCAACCAAACTTGTAGCTAAAAATTTTAAGGGCGTATTTCCAAAAAGCAAATATGGTTTAAGCCTGTTTTAAACCAGATTTCTTAAACTCGCTTGTGAGACTCGTGTAAGCATTATAAGGCATAAATAATTTGGTCCCAACGTTAACCTTTCCCAACCTAGCTACTGAACTCAGTAACAGAATAAAACACGCTAACTAATACAATTCACAAGTTATAGCCTCATAAACCTATTCTAAATTTGTATATTTCGCCCTATTTATTGTTTACCATTTCAACTAGAACTCTCCACCTAAACTTTGTTTTAAGGTCCTTCATGGGCAGATCCAGGGGGGGGGGACAGACGGGCTTTGCCCTCCCCCCCCCCTCCCCTGTTAAATCATGTTTGATGGGGGGCCCATCCCCCCGTACATTCATGTTTTTGGCCCCCCCCCCCCTCTACAAATTCCTGGGTCCACCCCTGTCCCTTATTATTAGATACAGTACTAGTTTAACTAAAACAGGTAGAAATATAGCATTTTTAAAACAGATTTTCTTGAAACACATTATTTAGGAGTTAAACCAGGCTGCCTAAACTCGATTCTTAAACTTCTTGGAAATACAGGGTGAAAGGCATGAAAGCGCAAATGGTCTTCACTGAAAATGATAATATTAAATAACCTTGACTACACATAAAACTATTATTTTGTGTGATTTCAAGTTTTTACCCTTATTTAACTCTCGACATAAGAAATGATAAATGCGCTATATTAGCCTGACGGGCCATGCCCCCCCCTTCCCCTGTTAAATCATGTTGTTTAAAAAGGGGCCCCTCCCATGTAGATTAATGCATTAGCCTCTCCCCCCCCCCCCCCCCTAGAAATGCCTGGGTCCGCCCCTGCATCCCTCCGGACCGGCCCGTGGGCCATCTTTTCATTTCAATATCATTATTACAAATAAAACTTCCCAAAAAAAAATTTGGAGTGGCAGGTGGTAATCGAGTGCATGAGGTTCGATTAGCTCCTACCACCCAGGTCTGGCGAATTCATCTGTGCCATTATTCATTTCATTTCATTTCATTAGTTTGCACAACCAGACCCAATTACGTATAGAGTTTGCGACATATATATACCGTGGGTGTAATCGGGGCAACGAGAAAGGTGTTTACCAAAAAGAGACACTTTGTAGTTTCGGTCCTTGTGTTTCAGTGGGTTTTCCGATTTTGAAAACAAGCAATACCACAAGTTATTAATTTTGATCGCCCTCAATTGTCACTGATGTGTCTCTTTCGGCGGAAAGGCAAGTTTATCAACTTCAATTTACATCGCCCATCATCGTTTTCCCCAACGTAGTTTCGACGTATTTGGTCCTGCGACCGGAAGGACCTCAAGACGGCTTTCGCTGGTTTGCGACGTCATCGTATTATTCGACCCAGTGGATCTTTGGGTACCAGCTAACTCGGTCGGACCCCGGTTCGAGTCCCTTTCATGCCCTACGTTTTTCGTTCATTTAATTTCAATTTTGCAATGACGATCATCAGGGTTTTTGCCGACGAGAGGGCCATGGACCTGCAGGCTCAGGTGGACAAGCTGAACCTTTCGGACTCGCAGATAGACGTGTCACACTTGCCGGATGCAACGGTAAATAACCTGGTTTCACTAGCGTGGATCCATGCAACCACCCACCCTCACGATCTAGTAGTAGTTATGGGAGGTCCGTTTGATTTCCTTCTTTGGGACAACATTGTCAAGAAGTATCACTTCACACGGGAGTCCGCCGATCAGGCTGTCGACCGTATCCTGGGACATTTAAACGACGCTGACATTGCCTTCCATAGGAACTTCCCGACAGCCAACATCTTGTTCGCGGACTTTACAGGGTGTAACCTGAGCCGTTGTCCGTTCGTCCAAGACACAGACCCACAACACCAGAGAACTCTTAACGCTGCCATTATAAAACTGAATCAGGAGATTACAGCCATCAACAAACGCAACTGGCTACCGTCCTTGTTCCTAGGAAAATGGGTTCACAAACTGAGGCGTACCAAACGTGGGCGGAGCCACTTTTGGTCGCACAGGTACCAGCTGCTAGCCGACGGCTTCCGTCCTAGTCCCCAACTCTTGGAAAAGTGGGCTAAGCAACTTTCCCACCTGGGCCACCAATGCTCGTAAACACCCCCACACAAGATCTTTTTCTTCTTATATTACTGACCTAATTACCTGTAACCTAATGTTTGAATGACCTAGGACAAGTTTTTGGGAACATTACAGTGGCTGCTGGGCCTGGTAAATTCCCCCTTTTAAGCGTTGACTAGCTTGTGATTTAAACACATAACTTATAGCCTCTGCTGGTATCTTGCAGACCTCCGGTTCTCCTAGTCAGTTCCAAAACTTTATATGGACCCTCTGATTAACGTTTGTTAAATCTAAACATAGCTCAGGTACTGCAATTCAGTGGTTTCAAAATTTTCTGTCTACCCCAAATATTAAAAAAACGTATGAGATTTGGAGATGTCACATAGAGATTTCCTTGATTTCCGGATGTCTTTATTTGGCTGTGGCTATGATATAGTACTTCAATACGGAGAAAATAATTAAGGTATAGGATGCAAGACTGACTCAAATAGTTTATAGAAATCATGTACTTTTTATTATTTCATTAGTTTGACCAATTTAAGAGGTTTGATTAAAATAACCCAAAACCACTCGGTCCCCTACGGGTCATCATTTATCAGGTATTGTAGCACAAGGCCAACCTAAAAAAAAAATTGTTTCCTGTCCAGCGGGTGACCAGATAAATACGCAGTCGGGAGGTCGGACAATCTGTTTTTTTTTCCAAATTTTCTTTTGTTGGTAAGGCTTTAACTGAAAACTTTGATAAAAAAAAAAAAATCAAAAAATGATAAAAAAAAGTTTCCAGTCGGCCCTAAAATAGTCACTCGGGCGGTAAACAGGAAACAAACATTATTTCAAGGCTGGGCCAGGCCAAGTGCACTCAAGAACTGCAGCCTTAAGCTTACTATAGACCAGTACTAGTATAGGAACCTCATGAACATGTTTCAGTCCACTGATTCCTTGAGTTGAGAGTTAATACCGTTCTGTTCACATTGTTATTACATTGTTACTACCTCATGTAAATGTAATCTCATGTAGAATCATCTTGTGCCTTACTAGAGTTGACCTATGTTTATTTAAACATAATATATTGTGAATACTACTCAACATCGATGTAGAACACCGGGTATAGTGGCCAACAAATGCAATTTTTTTAGTTTCCTTGGCTTCTTGCGATGCCCTAACCATGCATCCTGCTATACGGAAGCCCTATAGCTAACCTGTTTCCTAGTTTGCCCAAGAAGTACGTACCTAGGCCTGTTATATTTCCTTCAGATAAATATACATTAGTTCATATCATTTGACTACCTTAGATAACTCAATAACATTAACTGTAACTGATGTATATTCAGCTAGTGTCTCATACTATGATGTTACCTGGCGGATTTGTTTAGGCTTTGTAAGCCCACAGTTTAGTGTCATACCTACCTAACCTATTATATCCCAGAATGATCTCACTACTATGTACAGAAAACTTGGATTTGTTAAATTATCCTGTAAGTGTCCCTCCGTACGTCTTGTTTCTTTTTAAGTATTCTTGAATTGCGCGAATGTTAATTCATCCATCTAGATCATGTTCATATGTTTAACTTTAATTAAAAGTGACTTTTTTTACCCGCACCCTATGAAGAAGCGTCTGTTGTATGTAACAGTATTCCCTCAATTTAATGATAAGGCTAGGACTACTCTGAACCCTAATCGTCATGTCAAGAGAGGAGGTTGATTGTTAACTTATTTTAAACAGGATCGGGACGTTACGCTTTTTAAAGGAGAACTCTCCATTTGTAATCAAAAAGTTGTTAAATCAAAAAGACCCTAAAAAAAATTGGCAAATTATAAAAAAAAAAAAAAAAACCTGCTCGAACCCGCCCTCTCCTCAACTACTACTTTTAAACATGATAGTCCTAATGGTAATGAGACTGATCCGGCTTAAATTCCGAATATTATAAATTTATTATATATACTTCTTGCAAACATTCTAAATAACCTTCTTTCCCGATCTTAGCATCTGAATAAACAGGAGACACTGGGCATCACACTTCATTTAAATTAATTGTCTCAGCTAAATATGACCATTAGTTAACAAGTTCCATGTACTTTTTAAGTAACATGACAGAAAGCATTTTCGCGATTCTGCAGCTATCCCTCGCTCCCCTGTTCCCTTGTGCATAACATTTCCTAATAAACCAGGTCCATTCCTAACGGCGGCAAAGTTTGGAAGCGTCCATCATGGCCGGCCTTAATCCATTAACACCCATAAGTACCCGGAAGCACCCCATCTAATCTGTACCCCCCTCTGACATCTGACAAGGGCAGGGGCACAATCTTGGTAATCACATAACTCACACCAAACCCACTCAAGAGCGACACAGGTATCATGCTGGGTGTCATCTGACGGACTCCCCGCCATTAATCAGGGGTTAGTTATCGAGTTAACACGGGCCAGAGTTGCCCCATGCAGGCTACTGCTGGGTCGGGCACTTCCATACCCAACCTACGTTCGCCTGCAGCTGCAAAGCACATGTAGCTAAATCTTTGACAGGCCTATTTCACCCTACCATCCATCGCCCCTCCCACCCGGAAAACCATTTACCCTTACCATCCATAGATGGAGTATTAAAAGTGTTTGAAATTAACTTCTTTTGAAGTCATCCGTGAGAGATGAGATTAATTAAAAATTCATTAAACATTTTCTGTATGGATAAAAGGTACCTCCCGGCCTATATAACTACCCTAAATAATTCACCTTAAACTGGGTCTAAGCTGGTTAGATATTTTTTTTTTTTTAATCAATTTTTATTATCCTGAGAAAGATACAAGTAGGCTAAAGCCTGTTTTCATTGCCTTCTCAGCATCTCATATCCATAATACATTAGTCTAATATCAAACAGTCATACAATTATATAACATAACAGTTGTAATAAGTAACCAAGGTCATACAAGAAACACAAGAAACACAATAAACAAAAATCCAAAGAATACATAGAGTTTTAACCATTGTTATAACCCACCCCTAATAAACAATGAGGCAGACATTGGGATTTGTGCAAGTACTCAACAGTAATATAAAGATAACACGTGCTGATACAAAGTAATATGTATGGTTCACACACGTCAATTCAACAAATTGGGGGTCATACAAACCATCAGAAAAAAAAGAAGTTAAGTTAATAGGTTCTAAGCGAGCATATTTTAGTAACACTAATGTCGAAAAAAGTTGACACATTTTCAGAAAATGTACCCTTTTTTTCAAAAACAGGGACATGCAAAGTCTCTGAAAACAGACCCTTTATTCGCGTTTTTCAGAACGCTGATGCGTATCCTTTTATAATTAGAGTGGCGGGACCGGGGGTTTGAGACTAATTTCAGCCAGTCCAGACTTAAATCGGCCTGAACTCCATATAAACCACCTGCAAATAAAACCTATAAATATCAGGCAGTAATGGCATTTACAGGCTTTCTCACTTCTCATCCACAAGTTAAGGAACCCCATGCCAACAATTCATTTTGAAGTCTGCCTTCCAATTCAATTAGAACAAGCCGACACCCTAACCAACGAAAGCTTACTAGCAAGCATACGCCTAAGCTTATACTCTTCGCACGGCTTTTCTTTTGGCATTAACGTAAGGTTTCTGCACAGAGGTCAAAACCTTTAGATCCCAGGTGCACGTGGCCACTGTCTGTCTACTCCTTCCCGTGACTGGGAAAAAGTAATAAAAGACTAGAGCGGTCTCTAGCCTGCATCAGACATGGCTCCAACAGTATTCATACTCCTCCTTCGTGGACTCTTTATCCTGGGCACTGTCTCAGCTAAGCCATGCCTATGCACCAGTACGGTAAACCGTTTTCGTACCAACTATGGTGTAGTATTCGAGAGTAAACCGTCCATCCACATAGGTAATGAGTACTTCACTACCGAAGTCGATATCATTTTACCACTTCCTCCTTCTCCCAAACAGGCAGCCGCACTAAATTGTAGACACGGCGCTACCCTGGCAGCCGGTTCAATGGAACAGTGTCGAAAAATCCAACTTATGTTGAATAACATAACATCTATTGGGAAGACTATAGCAGCGAAGGTCACCAAAGGACTCCGGGAAGTGCAATCAATTTTGGAATCGACGGCCCAGCCAACACCTCCATCAGCAAAATCCAGGAAGCAGCGGGCTCTGATTCCAGAAATCGGCAAGTTCTCCGAGACTTTATTTGGAACGGCCACACTCGATGACTTGAAGCAACAGACTCGTGCTGACCAGGTAAATGCCGATGAAATTGGCTTCCTCGATGGCAAAATAAATGCAGTCCTAAAGGTAGTTGACTCCACTTTGGAAATCCAACTCCAGGCCATCATAGAGAACACTCATTCCATATACAATTTGTCCCGAGGACTCCAGGCTTACATTAGTAACCGGGAATTGATGGTCAGGTTGATGCAAGATTTGCAAGAATTGCGTCTACTGGATTTTAAACTGGACTATTCCCTTGATGTCTTGCTACAGGCTATTCGCGACCTAACGGAGAACAGGCTGAGTAACTCTTTGATATCGGAGACTGATATGAGGAAGATTCGGTACCTTTTCCTTTCCAAGTCCAATCGTTCAAATATTTATATTCCAAACACTCGCGACATGTATAGAAGTGTAACTGTTTTAGTCCCCCCGGTTTTACAGCGAAATGTTCTGAAAACAATTTTGAAGATTCCCGTTATTTCCTTAGACAAAATATTCAAGGTTCTAAAAGTAAACACCTTCCCTCTAGCCTTCCATGGGCATTATACTCGCCTCTCCAACACACCGGCTTATTTATTGGTGTCCGCAACCCAATACACGGTATCCTCCAACCCAGATCTGGATAATTGCCATTCTCAGTTTTGTCATTATGACCTACCAATTCGCAGGCTTTCTCCCTCGTCGTGCCTCATTTCTATCTATCTACGTGATCATGAGTCTGTCAAACTTTATTGTGATTTCAAAATACTCATTCAGTCTAATTTCAGAAGGTCGAACATCCAAGTCATTGCAACAGGGACCTATTTGTTCTCTCACATAGACGAGGTCGTTGTGCGCTGCCCCAACCGAACAACAACCCATCCTGGATGTGAATCATGCGTTCGTGCCTTTGAATGTGGTTGTTCTGTGTCCGCCAAAGAATGGGAAATTCCAGTCTCAAGTGTTAACTGTTTGCCTTCTACAGCAGGCCCCTTAAGAACAGTTTTCCCCGTCAACCTTGCTAGTCTTCAACACCTCAACCTGTCACTTAGCCGACTTGTGAACCCGGATTTTTCGTACGATAAACCATTCCCAATTTTACCTCTTAGCCCGCAAATGCGAGTCCGCCAAGAGGATATTTTTAAGCGAGCAAAAGACAATTTCCTTTCCCTCCGTACATACATGAAAGAGATTCGACTGAATGAGGTCGAATACAAGAAACTTCGTGGTGACTTGCATCTTCCCCACGTACCATTCCTCCCCCCCAGTGTGCACGGTACTGTTTACCTGTTGAACATTGGACTTACTTTTATAATGATACCAGCACTTTTTGTTTTCATCTCAATTCTGTATTTCAGACAACGTAGGATTCAAAGCGCATGCAGACGCTTGACTTTAAATTGAGTTGGTTATATATACATTAGCTATTAACTCTTCCTTTTATTGCAGCTCAAAAGTTATCAGTTCTCATTCATGTTCGATTTTTGTTGTTTAGAATATATACTCGCCCTCATAATTTCGTCACACATGTACAGCTGCAATTCATTCACATTATCCTCATGAATTCCCATTTATAATTAGTCACAGCCACATAAGACTACACACGTTCATGATATCAAAATGTTTTATTGTTATGCATGCGGAAAAGGTTTTATGATGTCCACGTGTCAACGTTTCGCCTATTTTCCCATAATTGTATTTACTGACCATACACTAATGTACATATGTAACTCGAAAGCTTCGTGAACATATGCATTTCACAATTAAAATTTTGCCATATCTACTTCAAACATATCGTACACTTTTATATAACTGTTCATCACACCCAAGAGTCTACGTCAGGCATGCAGCCCAGTTTTTCGGCTGGGAGTAGTTCTTGGGCCATGTTGTTCCTGTTGTTTATCAGGCAAACGCTCGCTCTACAAAGTCTGTGCCTGAAAAATTTGTTCAGGCGCACGCGCTCCGTACGAGGAATCTTGACTTCTTGCGGGAGTTCCAACGTCAAGGGTTCGTCACTGCCATTCAGATGGACCGTGAGTGGGCCCGACCAGGCGACGGTCAGGGCCTTGGACAGGATGCTCGGTCTTTGGATGATCATTCGTGGGCAGGCAGCACTTCCTACGGCTTCCATTTCGGCGGGAATGGGAGCCAGTGGAAAAAGGAGCGTTTCCCATCGGCAGTAGATTCTCAGACAGCACTGCACTGTAGCCCTCCGACGTTGACCCTGCGCCAACGAGCGACAGCCTGCTGCCAATTTCCAGAAGATACCGATAAATTTCCACCCCAGGTATATCACTAACAAGAGAAGCAGCCACTGATGGTCGGATTGGTCCGCGGGTTGGAGGTGACTAGGTCTCAGCACTGGCCTTTCCTCCCGAACAAGACGCAGACGCAGACTTGCGTTTAACAGTCGCTCGATGTCCATGGCCATCAAGTGGCTGTTCTGAACCAGTGTATAGTACAGGCACATATTTATACCCCCCACCCCACACGACATCACAACTCCCCAGGTACTGTAAGGGCTTCGTCTAGTCTTTAGCGAAAAGTTAACCCTCGGTCGACAACTTAAACGCTAGGTAAGGTACAACTAAAACGACTTCTTCTAGCCGGGGGCTTCACAAGTTTTTACACTGGGTAGTGCGAAGCACGTCTAATAGGCCGCTATTTTCTTCAGAGAGCCGATCGACAGGGGGTTCATCTGAAATGACTTCTGTCGCGTTTGACACCGGGACACGCGTCTGTGATGACCGCGTCCACCTGTTGGCCATCTGAGGCGGCGCATGTCAACTAGCTTCTGTGTCAGGTCCCTCACAGGAGTACCGCGGCACGCGGCCCGCGGGGTAGTCTTAACACTTCTTGACACGTAACAGGCCTCACAAAGGGCGGCGGTGAGGGTGTCGCTGATACCCCATGTACTCCCCGTCACGGCTAGCACGTAACTTATGGTAAAAGTCTCTCTTACCCCGTCCACACCCCGTCACGTCTACCACGTAACTTATGTTCAAAGTCTTGCCTCATCGATAAAAGATCGCTTTCACCAGATCATGTATCCACAGGGGGGCCTGCCCGGCATGTATAAATACGGCGTGGCATATGGCTATATAGATCACTTGAAAACTTGCTGCCACCATGAACGGGTCAACTGATTATAGTGACGCTGTTCTGTCAAACCCGTCTACGAGCTCATGCAGGATCTTGACCAGCAGCCCCAAACCGGGTGGCGAGAAAATAACCGATCATGATTCATCAGCAGGCGTAGGTACTCTGCTGTTGGATATGTCTGCGGATGCGCGTCAGTATGGGTCACAGAATGGGTTTCCGGATCTCTCTGCGGATCAGTCTCTTCACGACTCCCTGTACGCGGAAGAGGGATCCACCCTCAACGACGTGGACCTTAGCCTTGGTGGTTCCCAAGGCGGTACTCCATCCGCATCGTCGTCCACGCCCTCCACGCCCTCCACGCCCTCCACGCCCTCCGGATCCACGCCCTTGGGGATGACGCCCTCCTCGTCGCAATCCCATCCATGGTTCCCCAGCTCCACGTCCAGAACGTCGTCCACGCCCGGACCCTTGACATCGCAAGGGTCGTTCTCGTCGACGACGTCCCAAAGGTCGTTCACGCCCGGGCCCTTGACATCGCAAGGGTCGTTCTCGTCGACGACGTCCCAAAGGTCGTTCACGCCCGAATACTCGTCCTCGTCCGGCCCCTCCACGTCTACAGCTGAACCGTCCATGGCCCATTTGCTGGCCAGGATGGAGGAGCTGGAGAAGAAGTGCCGAAGGGCGGAGGCTGAAGCGGCTGCGGCAAAGGCCCAGGTGGAGGTGCTCGTGAACCAAGCGAAGCCAGCTGCAGCTGCCAAACCACCCAAACCACGCAATGAAATATGTGTAAGTTCTAAAGTTTGTTTTTACAGCTTATAATTAACTAATAATCTCACCTTGAAAACGTTACCGTTTGATATAGTTCTCGGTTTGTTTAGAAATGATCTCATTCCTAGTATAGCCCTGATGTTCTTCTCCGCCGCCAGGGAACATCCCGGAAAACAACGAAAATCCGTAATGATTTCGTACACTGACATATAGTTAGAAGTCCACTATTAATTATTGGCTTATTATATTGTTTGTAGGAACTCGTTCGTTCGGCCTACAAGGCCAAGAGAGGTGAGCCTGGTTGGGGATTCAACCTGAACCCTGGGTAAGTTGATTACGTCATAACAACATGAATAGTACAGAAAATAATATTGTTTTTAAGTAAGCAATGGGTAATGTGTTCCTGAACACCAGAAGCTGCAGCTGAATATAAGTTTTGCTGTTTTTTTTCATGTTAATAGAGTCATAGAGCACTTGACGTGATGCCGATGAATTGAACAATATAAATATATTCCAACATTCAGGGCGGGGATCAAACACCCGGATAACGCGCCGATCATCAAGGCCGTTGTTGACAACGTGTGCCTCGGGCCAGATACCCCCAGAGAAGAGGTGTTAGGTAAGTCCCATAGGTAGCAAGTTTCTTTGTTAACTAACCTGCAGCTGTACATTTCATGCATCTAATGTCCATGATTCCAAAGTATTGGTCCTTCAATTAACACAAATTTTAACATGCTTGAAATGCTGGAAATCTGTTTTTAGTGTCTAAATAGGCTCCACTTACATTGGAAATTGTTACTTTTATAATTTAAGTTATCCTCCCAGTCATCTGAAAAAAACGTAAGTTCTATTATCTGGACAAAGAAATATAATACCAGTGTAATGATGGTTTTAATTCGTGAATAATATGTTGACCCTCACTTTGCATTTTTAACATGTATTCCCTTGATTTATTGCCTTTATAGTGCCTTTGTCTACTTAATGGCTCCAGTTTTAAGCACACTTCATGTCCTTCCTCTTTTTCTAGCTTCTGCCAACACCTACTTCAAGACCCTCCAAAACAGGGCCAACAGAATGCGGAAGAACCGAATTAAGGCTGACAATGAAAAGGCTATCATCCGTCACCACGTGAACGAGGTAAATAAATTTTTGTTACAGACTTCCTCTATAGACCACAAAAGTCTGACGTCACGGACCCCTCCCGCAACACGTGTTGGGCCCTGTGTTGGGCCTAAACCTTTTACGACCGGCCCCGGTAACCCTACACCCCCGGTCACCGGCCCGGCCCGCCCTGGAGGGGGCACCGATAACACCCGGCTGGACCACGGTCACCCGTACACACAGACAATAACATTGCCTATAACTTTGCTATTTATTAACTCTTTTTCTTTTCAAGTATATCATAATGCACATTGATAATTCCCCTATGAAAATACATGTTTTCATAAGTTTGCGAGCATTATTAGTGGAAATAGCAAATCTGACAGCTGGGTCCTACTAAAGTTCATAGAGGGGACCCCCGGCCCAGCCCTGCCCATGTTTAGGCACGGGAGCAGCGTGCAGTGACCGTTAGGGGCCCGCCCGACGTCATGGCTTTTGCGGACTATTGTTCTCAACATTGTTTGACGTAGTTCGATTCAGGCAGGCCGAAATTTTACACCTTTCAAGTGCAAAGCCGAGGAGAAAGAGTAATGTCTATGGTCTATGCCCAGTCTGTCCACTCCTTGGGTGGAAGGATACGCATCATTGTTCTAAAAAACGCGAAGAAAGGGTCTAGTTTGACAACATTCACATGTCCTTGTTTCTAGAAAAAAGGTTACTTTTTCATCCCAAATATCCATGATATGAAAATAAGGGTCTTTTTTTTCCTGGGAAATATGAAATTTCACGAAAAAGGGTATTTCTTGGCCACTAAATGTCTGCGTTTTGAAGAATAAGGGGTCGATTTTTTGGTATAAATGTCAGTGGAAAGGGGTTGTTTTCTATTTTGAAGAACGATGATATGTCCTACTTTGATATCTGAGTAGACAGACTGGGGGTCTATGGTGTAGGGGGTGTGACTTCCCGGGGACCCACTCAGTTCAAAAAGGGGTATACGTACAAACTGCGGTCGGAACTATACCGGGGGCTGTAGCTGTGAATCGGCAATTTGGCTTAAAACAGGGGGCCCGGCTGTGAAATGATCTTATGGTTGTAACACTGAAACTTGGGAAACAATTATAATTTTTTTACATTATGAATTTTTATAGAGCACTGTAACCTTACTTGCTTCCTTGGACAATAATCTTGACATACAATTAGAATGGATATGACACAATTAATAAAAAGTGCCTGTATGTTATAGAGACCAAGGATAAAGCAACGCTTTTGAAATTAACTGCAGTGACCAGCTTTTAAATTAAGGCAACTGAAATATTGAAAAACTTGTTTGTGTTTATTGGATGTTCTTGACCAAGTATGTCGTAACTGTATTAAAATAAAAAAAGTGTCTTTTTAACTTTGCAGAAGCTCAGAAGACGGATAGTGGGGTTGGAAAATTTCGTCAAAACGTGGGACGAAGCTCGAAAGAATTCCGTGAGGCGCCTCCTCACCCCCGACTACACGAGCGACGAGGAGCGCGGACTTTATTATCCGGCCGCGGTCGACAAAGACGGGAAGACGAAAGAGCGATATCACCGCCGCGTCAAACCGCTCGTGTGGGAGAGCGATGAGCTGAGGGCCTACAAAGCCCACCTGGACGAAATTGAGTATGACGAAATTAGCGGCCGTCAGCGGGGCGTTAGAATGGAAAAGAAGCGGAACAATGTCCCCGACGATAATCCAAAACGCCAACAGCCTCCTCCCAACACCCCAGACTGGGCGGTGAAGCCCGGGTATCGGTCGGGTATCGCCGATGCACATGTACAGCCAATTTAACTTATTTCTAAAGGGTCTGTTTAAAGCTCTATTTTATGTGATGTTTATGTTTATCATCTTTATGTTTTCTTTATAATTACACTACGTTTAATTGTATGGTCTGTGTCACGCTGTATGTTAGGTCTTTGTACTTTCTTCAATTGTAAAGTCGTTTTATAAACTTTTATCAAAGAACTTTGCGCTTCTTGTTTTGATTGTGGCATGCTCGATAAGCAGGGAAGTATTTCTATAGATATGTTGGTAAGACTCGCCTTATATTAGTCTAAAACCGTACGCGTTATACAGGTCCTTCTCATAAGTGAATCGTAAATTCATGAATACTTTTTATTTACGATACGAAACGCATTTAACTATAATGACCTGTCATTTTGTTGAAAACCCGAATGTGCTATTTCTTGAAGATAGACCACGAACTTGAAATCGATTACAATACAACACTTTTTTGATGAGTGTTATGGTACAAGGTCTCTACCATTAGAAGAGCAATGGAATGACACCTAGGCCTGTTATCAATAATAACATAAATCAATCATAAAAAGTGTATTTTAAACAAACATAAGCTCGATATACGATTTTTAAAATGATGCGACATGAATCATCTCTTCGTACTTATTTCGCAGTCATGAAAAAATAATGTTGCATGAAGCCGGTTTTAATTAAGAACTGTTACTTCTTTTCAAGTGGATCCTTTTTAGTTCGATTCCATGCAGTAAGGTGCAAAAGTAATTTTTCAGAAATTTTATTATGATCAAATACATCGCTGCCAGTAGGACCTATCAAAATTTACAAGTGACCATGTAGTCTCCTGATGAACCCGAAATACTTTCTAGGATTTGTATGGCACGGTGACCTATATTCTTTCTGTGAGAGAATAAAAAAACCTCTTGCATATAGTGTAACCCTTTAAAGTGGGAGTTCTCCGGGAGTTATGTATAGGTAACTTGGAGCTTCTGTGACATTGCAAAATTAATAATTTAAAAAACAAACAAGTCAATTTAGGTGTCGAGATTTATTAAGGGACAATAGCTTAATTAGCTATAGCCATAATTTCGGTTGGAGCCCGATCGCCAGATTGTGGCGTTAACCACATTAAATTCCACTACTAGTTTTGGTTGCAGACCTAGTTTAGCCTCAGGCCCCTAAATTAGGGGCCTGTCTCGCAGATTACCTAAGGGGTCGACCCTAGCCCGAGCCAGAGTAAAAGCGCTCTTGTCAGCGTCATACTGCTCTTTCCAAAACCGAAATTTTATTTAGCTACAAATTCAATTTATAACCATAACACTTGTATCGATTGACGCACGTTCGGCAGCATATTGGTAGTAAACACACAAAAATACAACATTTTTCACACAAGACTTAATCAAGGTCAACACGGCTTAAGTCGACTGAAGTATTAGTACTAATTGCAAGCTCACCGGGCCGGTATTTCCCCAAAAGAACAGGCTCTCCTATGCCTATACCCATGGTAACCAACTGGTAGCGTATAATGTCCTTAGTCATCAATCTTGTCAACATGATGTCCTTCAGTTTATTAACCTTTAAATGTGTGGGCAGTCGTGTCGATGTGCCGGTATAGCAGTCGGTCATTTGGATGACACAGTTCAATGTGTATCGTGCGCCTAGGCATATATTTTCGGCTTTAGTCAGTGTGATAGGATCGTCTGTTTGAAAGATATAATCTCCAAAATGTCCAGGGAACGTGCCTATTTTAAGCCATACACTGTGATTGCCCGAGACAAGCAAGTATACACGAAAACGAGCATCTGCGAAGATGCGATTAATTCCGGAGCAAACAAAGAATATGCTAATAATTATGGCTACGGCGAGGATAAGAAGAAGAGTGTACGAAGAGAGAAGTACCACAGTTGGGAATTCTTTAATGTTTCCGTCTCCTGGGTTGGCTTCAGATCCAGTGTCAGTTACGGTATGGTCCTGGTCCAACAAGGCTTGCAGGGTGTCATGAAAGGTGAGGCCGGTCATCGCATCGTGTTTTGGTGGAGGGTGACCGGTAAATGGAGCAGTGAGGTTGACCAACCGGGTACGGGTTACTCCAGGCTTATTGTGAACGACCCTAGGCCAGTGTCCGCCACTGGCAGCTCGAACAAATTCCACGCATGATACAAGAACCAAGTACGCGGCAGCTATATATTGAAAAAAAAAGAAAGAAGAGAACATGAAGGTTGTCATCTCAACTTTAAACAAACACCTTCGTTCCAAATTACCATGGCCAGGCTATTCAAACAGACAGAATAAACTATAACTGCCATATGGCCACACCCTAGAATTCAGAAAACTGGCCATATTATTTAATTAGGAAGGGCGACCCCCAGAATGAATACATATGTTTTACCTATTTTGAATAATTTGGAAAGTCGGCCATCGACTCGTATCACTTGTACAACAAAAGTAATTAAGAAGATTCTCACCAAGGGTGGCACTCAGGATTTTGACACTCATGATATTCACGTAGCCGTACACCAAACGCACTATATAACGAAATAAGCTG
>CAKZFK010000044.1:0-20867 GCA_936440205.1 Lepidonotus clava | reverse complement strand
ACATGATGGAATTTTCTTAAAAGTCCCTAAGATCAACAATAAAAGAATGTTACCGCAGCGTTATATATAGAGCTGTTGATCAATGTAGGTCCATCCCATATATTCTTCGGAATGATCAGTTATAGGTCCTTCACTTGGTCAATACAATTTTACTTTGTTAATCCATACACGTAATATACTTTCTATTGCTGACTGTGGATTATACTATGTATGTCATCATAATGTTCATCTTTCCGGCCCATTTCGCTCAAAATTATTCATCCCTGACAAATGGTTCTCACAAATGGTTTTCATGATGTGTTTTTATCCCTACTCTGTATTGTGTATCCATTGACTTCTTGACACTTCTGCTTTTCGAAAAGTTTCTACTATCTATTGCATCTTTGGAGGGAGGGGAATTTAAACTGTCTACGACGATCCCCAAACTCTAACTGAAAATAAATAAAGCAAAAGAAAATAGAAGTATAGATGATATTTATTACTAGACTTTTCTGATGTCGAAATTGACAGATTGATAGCACAAATTCTTTCTCAATTATTAAAACCCAAATAATTCAGATTTCCAAAATTAACATCTTTACTCCAATAACATAATTGATTTCACAAGATTAATTCCATTTTCAATGTTAATGCTTATTCATAGAAGTAGGATATAATATAATTATAAGGGAGCCTTAGGAATTGGCTTCAAATGGGTATTAATCTTCTAAGAATTCATAATAGATAGGTGTGATTGGTGGCAAAAAGATGTACATTGTACAAAAGGAGAAATTTGGTTTTATAGCAAGTTGAGTTATCCATGTATTTCTTAAAAATTAATATGTTATTAAGCACTATTGAAAATAAATAACTGGAGAGTCCCCTGACACAATCTACTTTTCCATTAAAGATACTGCAGTGACTGCTCCTACCTCTGCATTGACAGGTAAGTATTTCTTGCAAAGGGTAACAATAAGAGGTGATATTATTAAGAACAAGTGGCTTTGCCAGGACTTGAATCCACAACCTTTGAGTTTGGAGGTGAGGGTCTTAATCACTACATCATGGTGGATGAGGCTAAAACTAAGAAATGAGGTCATGACCCAATTGGCCGGTTCCCACATGTCATTTTGAAAGCAGTTTAACAAAACAGCAACCAGATGGACAGGTTGGTTATGGCCCATTTCGCTGGTTCTTGGTAAGACCTGAAGATAGTTCAGTATGTCATTTTAGAAGAAGTAGGGTAATAATGATAAAATCACCCCCATATTATTTATGCCCATCAATATCTTATAAAGACAGGTGTAAATCCACAGGCCAGTTAGACAACTAAAGCATTGTTAAACAGATCTAGCATAATGTAAGGGAAGATAATCTAAAATGTTGTGATTTATCCACCATAATTTAAAAATGATTTCAGAAATAAGGTAAAAAGAAGATCTTTGTTAAAGAGTTCCTTGCACAAAACATTTCAAAACCTAAAACTGGGAATTCTCTTATTTCTGGGTTTCAGTTTATAATCTGCTAAATTAGGATAAGGGAAATCTCTTCTAATATAACATGGGAATTTCAGGTACTTGAATGAATTAAACTGAGTAAAAGATACATGTCCTCATTGCATATATTTGACCTATGAGCTATTGAGAGTTGGATATTCCCTTTAATTGGAATTTTGGGATTCTCAATAAGTATTCACAAATTACAGGATTCTCTAAGAAAGCACAGAGATAGACCAAATATTAAAGTCTCATAACTGTGTTTGCATTCAGAATATCCTTAAGATGTTTATAACATTATCAGTTCTTGATACACATTCCATGCTCAAATAATTTCATTTAGAAGTATGTATTTTTTCATTATGTGCAAGGTGTTTCCTTTATTGTCCTTGGATGCGTTCTTGTGCAATGAAATTGAGAAAGAGTAAAACCTAGGAGAGGAATATTTATATAGCAGATTCACATTATATATATATATATATATATATATATATACATACATATACATTGGACAGTAGTGCCCAGCTTATCTATTGAAGTAGGAGATAAAGAATAGAATAGTGCCTTATAATTGCTGATTCAGTAAATAGATACATTGGCAATTGTATTGAAATAAAGAATTGATAAAAGAACAATTTCAGAACACAGAGGGAACATGCAAGCAGGCCTATGGTATTTTGAAAACATGCTAGGTGACACCATGGGAGTACCATATGACTTACATGTAATCATGGATATTAATGAGGGACTCTAGACCTGATACAATTGCATACAAGTTCCGGAAAATATAATTGATATAATAATAGTAATTATATAACACATAACTTTTATAGGACATTGAGTTTCATAATGGATAGACGCATAGAGTGATATAACCACAAATTATTGCAAGTATTTGGAGTTTTTAAAATACCATTTATATTAAAACACCTGGAAATCCACAAAAGTCCTTTGCCACAACTTGTATTTTGCCTTTTCAGACAGTACAGTTACTGGTCCTATGTCAACGGATAGGAGCTCCACACACGGGGCACCGAGAAATGGTAAGCTTACCAATTATAATTGACTCATTATCATTTATGCCCATCAAACCACTGCAGTCCACTGCAAAAAGCCAGGTAAATTTCACTGTTTTGTTTTAATTTGTAATTGTAAGTTGGAAAATCCTGACACTCACTGTCAAAGGCAACCAATTGATCATATGCTGGAAAATGGTACTTAACAAAATTATTAAACAAAAGAGTTTTCTCTGTGCACATCTAAATGTACTTAGCCTACTTAGTAAAAAGGAGGTTATCTCAGTGGTCTGTTTTCTCTGTAGAAAATTAAATCACATGGAGAAATAGATTAAATAGATTGATTGTAGGAACAGAGATGTTGTTTAGAGTGATGGCATACATTTACTTTATACTGTTGTCGGAAATTTAGCCCTAAAATTTAGATAATAGCAGTAGTATACATTTTCTTTGCAAAAGATTAGTTATCTAGGTGTATAGCATCAGCTGTGGGCTATAAAAGCATTTGAAATACTACTATTTAAGTACAAACCTATATGTATATACTTTCCAAAAGGCAAAATACAAAGATAGATGAATTAGCACCTTTCTTATTTAGTGAATATCCAAAATGATTCTGAATTTTGTGACTAACATCTATATCTTAATATTTTTGCATTCAGAAAATTAAGGTTGTTTTCAACGTTGATAAGTATTGATAGTAGTAGGGTACAAAACAGAGGCAAAAGAGTAATTGTATCACTTGGCGCCAAAACTTGAGATGCATTAAATGTGGTTAGTGTTCTTTATAGGGGGGTTTCACTATGGCGAAATAAGTAGACTATCGAAAAAGAAAATGTGTTGCTTTTGTTGTCCATGTATCTGAACATCTAAATTAAAATTGATATTATATGTACATTAACTGTGAGTCATGTTTTATACTTGTTTCATTGTTTTAGTCAGTGCAGAAACCAGTTCTACTTCTACAGAAAGGTACATCTTGCAAGAGCCACCCAAAAATGGAAAATTTTAAATTATTTAATGCATTACAATATAATATGCAGTCTATCAGTATTTTTAATAAACATATTAGATAACCAATGATTGTCTTCAACTAGCAGTGAGTTGATGCACAAGATGAAAGGAACCAATGACAACATTTATACTTTTTTCAATAGCTGGTAATGACATTGAAGCTAACATAAACATCTCATTAAATATAATGTTATACGTGGTAGATGATAATATCATATGCTTTATTAATATTGTATAAGATGATAATCCATTATGGTTTAATAGAGACATAAAATTGTTCTTTATGTTATAATTAACCCCATCTATTATAAATAACCTACATATTTTTAAAATATGCATTGGGTATAAAGGTTAACTATCCACGTTTTTAGTCATTAGACAAGGTTTTGTAATTCCATTTAAAATGGTAACTAAATATATCTTATCATGCCATGTTCACATAGAGAATGCAACAAAAACTAAATCAGCAGGGTCAAAATCATTGGTAGTCAAGTGGGTCTCTACCCTATATGAAAAGGAAAACACTGAGGTTATAAGCACTTACCAGTGCCGTTCTCAACACATAGATTTTGTAGTTGATACCCACACTATTAAAAAAACGTAAGATTTATGGTAAAGTACTGTTAGTTACAAATGGATAAGATCAATAACTTAAAATAGCATGACTGAAGTGTCTGAGAATATTAACAGCATAGTAGAATAAAATAGGATCTTTAATAGCAACATTCAAATATTTGTTTGGATTTGAAAGAGCAGACTCATGAACTGTTTCAAAGCTTATTTTAAGAATAGCAAACAAAATGTGAAAGATGTACCATTGTGAGCTGTAATAAGAATTCAGAAAATCCAATTGAAACTCAACCACAGGTAGATAACAAGCGAATCCTAAATGAGTTATGTCCTGATTTCATCAAGAGTTTCCCTTACGGCAAAGGCTTGAGCTTGAGTATTGTTAGAAATATGTACTTGACTTTTGTTTGTCCCTAGGAAAAGTGAAACAATCCAGGGAATGCAGGAATCCCTAGATGTCTGTAGCTTAAATCCTAGCCTCTCTGATCACTGACACATTGTCATTGTTATATTTAACAGCCACCTTCATAGCAAGCTGCTCGCAACCTGATGATAATTTCATCAATGAATTGTGCTGGGTGAATGAAACCACTTTCATAGGTGGAGGTTTCCTTGAAAAAAAGTTATTGAAATTTACCGTGAACATTACAGCAAAAACCTGTACAGGTGAAGTTATGGATTCAGGATACGATTTTGAAGATGTGAGTTGTGGAGAGGATGGACTGGTTTATGTTACTGGATTTTCAGAAACGGTCAAAATATACAACATGCACACAGGCAATAGGCAGGATTGGCAACTTGATTCATTTACTGATGCTGTTGCTACTTCTGATGACTCCATTGTGTTATCTGGTTCGGAGACTTCTCTATATAACAAAAATCAATCCTTTCTATCAAAGATAACACATGAGAAGTGGAGATTGCATTTTGATGACATGTACCTGACAGACACAAATATACTCTGGGGTTCTGAAGATCATGTTGACTATGAACTCATGATAATCAATATACTCACCAATGAATCTAAGGTAATCAGAGAAGGAGTGCATGAGGTAGATGACATATGCGGCAGAAGGAATGGCTTTGTCTATGTTGTTGCTGCAAACAATAGAGAAGTAGGGGTGTATTCACAAGATGGTGTTTTCCTGCATTATTTAAACATAGAGTCCCCTGGATCTAGACGATTGAGAGTAGAGGCATGTGCTGTTCAAAAGGCTAATGATGGAAACACCTATGCTGTTTTCAGTTATTATTCAGATTTAAACATTTATTCTGTGCAGCCATAATTCACAAACAGTATTTGAATGTACGCAATGCTTGCATGCACGGGAAGAATTTGAACTCATACATTCGACAGGCTCGGGCTTGTCTGAAACCACTTCCTCTAAAACGTGTCAAGGAGTGTAAGTCTTACTCCACGATTATCCCTGAAAAATCATAGTATCATTATACTACCCATAGCAGTGGGCGTGTTAGGTAATACTTTTGCGCTCACCTCAAAGTTTCCCTTGCCCTTCTGGCGTGTATATAAGTGTAAGTCAGGGGGTGTTAACTATATTGTGTCACAATAGTCCCGTCCGCTCATAGTTCTCTTCACACGCCCAACCTTCTCGGCATCTTAACGTACCTACCCTCCATTCAGGCACCAATATAATTGCCAGCAGTGGCGTACCCAGTCCCCCCACTTCCCACATTTGTGCATATATCTATAAACGCCGGTTGATATTGGTTTCCAAGCTCAACAAAAATAATACTCAGTTTCCTGACCTAATAAGAATAGATGAGGCTGAAGCGCAGAAGGAGTAGCCTATAGTGTGCACACAACTAGGGTAAAACAGGGTTGTATCGCTCACATTGGTAGGCCTATATCATTAGCGCATTTAGTTTTTTAAACCCTTACATATAGAAACAAAAGTTATATAAAATCAAAATAATTCATAATAATTAATCAAATGCGTAAAAACAGCGATAAAGCGTGATTTAACTTTATAACCTCTATGAATAATCAATAATGAAACAATTGTCTCCCATGATGTTGGGTACAACCCTTATCATGAAATGAAAGTAATATTTTTGAGAAAACTTATCAAATATAGCATATCAATAATGGTTTTCCATCCCATGAAAGTGACGTCCAATAGGCCTATTTCTAAAAAAAAAATAGGGTTAGTTCAACCCCCCCCCCCCCTCCACAAATTCCTGGGACCGTCCACCCCTGTCCCTTAGATACAGTACTAGTTTAACTAAAACAGGTAGAAATATAGCATTTTTAAAACAGATTTTCTTGAAACACATTATTTGGGAGTTAAACCAGGCTGCCTAAACCAGATTCTTAAACTTCTTGGAAATACAGGGTGAAAGGGCTGAAAGCGCAAATGGTTTTCACTGAAAATGATAATATTAAATAACCTTGACTACACATAAAACTATTATTTTGTGTGATTTCAAGTTTTTACCCTTATTTAACTCTCGACATAAGAAATGATAAATGCGCTATATTAGCCTGACGGGCCATGCCCCCCCTCCCCCCCCCCTCCCCTGTTAAATAATGTTGTTTAAAAAGGGGCCCCTCCCACGTAGATTAATGCATTAGCCCCTCCCCCCCCCCTCCCCCCTAGAAATGCCTGGGTCCGCCCCTGCATCCCTCCGGACCGGCCCGTGGGCCATCTTTTCATTTCAATACCATTATTACAAATATAACTTCCCAAAAAAAAATTTGGAGTGGCAGGTGGTAATCGAGTGCATGAGGTTCGATTAGCTCCTACCACCCAGGTCTGGCGAATTCATCCGTGCCATTATTCAGTTCATTTCATTTCATTAGTTTGCACAACCAGACCCAATTACGTATAGAGTTTGCGACATATATATACCGTAGGTGTAATCGGGGCAACGAGAAAGGTGTTTACCAAAAAGAGACACTTTGTAGTTTCGGTCCTTGTGTTTCAGTGGGTTTTCCGATTTGGAAAACAAGCAATACCACAAGTTATTAATTTTGATCGCCCTCAATTGTCACTGATGTGTCTCTATCAACTTCAATTTACATTGCCCGTCATCGTTTTCCCCAACGTAGTTTCAACGTATTTGGTCCTGCGACCGGAAGGACCTCTAGACGGCTTTTCGCTGGTTTCCGACGTCATCGTATTATTGAACCCGGTGGATTTTTGGCTACCAGCTATCTCTCCCGGCCCCGGGTTCGAATCCCCTTCATGCCTTACGTTTTTCGTTCATCCATCAGACTTGTATTATCAAATTAATGATAAGGATAGGACTACTCTGAACCCTAATCGTCATGTCAAGAGAGGAGGTTGATTGTTAACTTATTTTAAACAGGATCGGGACGTTACGCTTTTTAAAGGATAACTCTCCATTTGTAATCGAAAAGTTGTTAAATCAAAAAGACCCTTAAAAAAAAAGGAAAATTATAAAAAAAAAAAAAAAAACCTGCTCGAACCCGCCCTCTCCTCAACTACTAATTTTAAACATGATAGTCCTAATGGTAATGAGACTGATCCGGCTTAAATTCCTAATATTATAATATTAATATATATACTTCTTGCAAACATTCTAAATAACCTTCTTTCCCGATCTTAGCATCTGAATAAACAGGAGACACTGGGCATCACACTTCATTTAAATTAATTGTCTCAGTTAAATACGACCATTAGTTAACAAGTTCCATGTACTTTTTAAGTAACATGACAGAAAGCATTTTCGCGATTCTGCAGCTATCCCTCGCTCCCCTCTTCCCTTGTGCATAACATTTCCTAATAAACCAGGTCCATTCCTAACGGCGGCAAAGTTTGGAAGCGTCCATCATGGCCGGCCTTAATCCATTAACACCCATAAGTACCCGGAAGCACCCCATCTAATCTGTACCCCCCTCTGACATCTGACAAGGGCAGGGGCACAGTCTTGGTAATCACATAACTCACACCAAACCCACTCAAGAGCGACACAGGTATCATGCTGGGTGTCATCTGACGGACTCCCCGCCATTAATCAGGGGTTAGTTATCGAGTTAACACGGGCCAGAGTTGCCCCATGCAGGGAACCTGCTGGGTCGGGCACTTCCATACCCAACCTACGTTCGCCTGCAAAGCACATGTAGCTAAATCTTTGACAGGCCTATTTCACCCTACCATCCATCGCCCCTCCCACCCGGAAAACCATTTACCCTTACCATCCATAGATGGAGTATTAAAAGTGTTTGAAATTAACTTCTTTTGAAGTCATCCGTGAGAGATGAGATTCATTAAAAATTAATTAAACATTTTCTGTATGGATAAAAGGTACCTCCCGGCCTATATAACTACCCTAAATAATTCACCTTAAACTGGGTCTAAGCTGGTTAGATATAAAGCCGACCTTAAGGTTTGAGACTAATTTCAGCCAGTCCAGACTTAAATCGGCCTGAACTCCATATAAACCACCTGCAAATAAAACCTATAAATATCAGGCAGTAATGGCATTTACAGGCTTTCTCACTTCTCATCCACAAGTTAAGGAACCCCATGCCAACAATTCATTTTGAAGTCTGCCTTCCAATTCAATTAGAACAAGCCGACACCCTAACCAACGAAAGCTTACAAGCAAGCATACGCGTAAGCTTATACTCTTCGCACGGCTTTTCTTTTGGCATTAACGTAAGCTTAAGGTTTCTGCACGGAGGTCAAAACCTTTAGATCCCAGGTGCATGTGGCGACTGTCTGTCTACTCCTTCCTGTGACTGGGAAAAAGTAATAAAAGACTAGAGCGGTCTCTAGCCTGCATCAGACATGGCTCCAACAGTATTCATACTCCTCCTTCGTGGACTCTTTATCCTGGGCACTGTCTCAGCTAAGCCATGCCTATGCACCAGTACGGTAAACCGTTTTCGTACCAACTATGGTGTAGTATTCGAGAGTAAACCGTCCATCCACATAGGTAATGAGTACTTCACTACCCAAGTCGATATCATTTTACCACTTCCTCCTTCTCCCAAACAGGCAGCCGCACTAAATTGTAGACACGGCGCTACCCTGGCAGCCGGTTCAATGGAACAGTGTCGAAAAATCCAACTTATGTTGAATAACATAACATCTATTGGGAAGACTATAGCAGCGAAGGTCACCAACGGACTCCGGGAAGTGCAATCAATTTTGGAATCGACGGCCCAGCCAACACCTCCATCAGCCAAATCCAGGAAGCAGCGGGCTCTGATTCCAGAAATCGGCAAGTTCTCCGAGACTTTATTTGGAACGGCCACACTCGATGACTTGAAGCAACAGACTCGTGCTGACCAGGTAAATGCCGATGAAATTGGCTTCCTCGATGGCAAAATAAATGCAGTCCTAAAGGTAGTTGACTCCACTTTGGAAATCCAACTCCAGGCCATCATAGAGAACACTCATTCCATATACAATTTGTCCAGAGGACTCCAGGCTTACATTAGTAACCGGGAATTGATGGTCAGGTTGATGCAAGATTTGCAAGAATTGCGTCTACTGGATTTTAAACTGGACTATTCCCTTGATGTCTTGCTACAGGCTATTCGCGACCTAACGGAGAACAGGCTGAGTAACTCTTTGATATCGGAGACTGATATGAGGAAGATTCGGTACCTTTTCCTTTCCAAGTCAAATCGTTCAAATATTTATATTCCAAACACTCGCGACATGTATAGAAGTGTAACTGTTTTAGTCCCCCCGGTTTTACAGCGAAATGTTCTGAAAACTATTTTGAAGATTCCCGTTATTTCCTTCGACAAAATATTCAAGGTTCTAAAAGTGAACACCTTCCCTCTAGCCTTCCATGGGCATTATACTCGCCTCTCCAACACACCGGCTTATTTATTGGTGTCCGCAACCCAATACACAGTATCCTCCAACCCAGATCTGGATAATTGCCATTCTCCGTTTTGTCATTATGACCTACCACTTCGCAGGGTTTCTCCCTCGTCGTGCCTCATTTCTATCTATCTACGTGATCATGAGTCTGTCAAACTTTATTGTGATTTCAAAATACTCATTCAGTCTAATTTCAGAAGGTCGAACATCCAAGTCATTGCAACAGGGACCTATTTGTTCTCTCACATAGACGAGGTCGTTGTGCGCTGCCCCAACCGAACAACAACCCATCCTGGATGTGAATCGTGCGTTCGTGCCTTTGAATGTGGTTGTTCTGTGTCCGCCAAAGAATGGGAAATTCCAGTCTCAAGTGTTAACTGTTTGCCTTCTACAGCAGGCCCCTTGAGAACAGTTTTTCCCGTCAACCTTGCTAGTCTTCAACACCTCAACCTGTCACTTAGCCGACTTGTGAACCCGGATTTTTCGTACGATAAACCATTCCCAATTTTACCTCTTAGCCCGCAAATGCGAGTCCGCCAAGAGGATATTTTTAAGCGAGCAAAAGACAATTTCCTTTCCCTCCGTACATACATGAAAGAGATTCGACTGAATGAGGTCGAATACAAGAAACTTCGTGGTGACTTGCATCTTCCCCACGTACCATTCCTCCCCCCCAGTGTGCACGGTACTGTTTACCTGTTGAACATTGGACTTACTTTTATAATGGTACCAGCACTTTTTGTTTTCATCTCAATTCTGTATTTCAGACAACGTAGGATTCAAAGCGCATGCAGACGCTTGACTTTAAATTGAGTTGGTTATATATACATTAGCTAATAACTCTTCCTTTTATTGCAGCTCAAAAGTTATCAGTTCTCATTCATGTTCGATTTTTGTTGTTTAGAATATATACTCGCCCTCATAATTTCGTCACACATGTACAGCTGCAATTCATTCACATTATCCTCATGAATTCCCATTTATAATTAGTCACAGCCACATAAGACTACACACGTTCATGATATCAAAATGTTTTATTGTTATGCATGCGGAAAAGGTTTTATGATGTCCACGTGTCAACGTTTCGCCTATTTTCCCATAATTGTATTTACTGACCATACACTAATGTACATATGTAACTCGAAAGCTTCGTGAACATATGCATTTCACAATTAAAATTTTCCCATATCTACTTCAAACATATCGTACACTTTTATATAACTGTTCATCACACCCAAGAGTCTACGTCAGGCATGCAGCCCAGTTTTTCGGCTGGGAGTAGTTCTTGGGCCATGTTGTTCCTGTTGTTTATCAGGCAAACGCTCGCTCTACAAAGTCTGTGCCTGAAAAATTTGTTCAGGCGCACGCGCTCCGTACGAGGAATCTTGACTTCTTGCGGGAGTTCCAACGTCAAGGGTTCGTCACTGCCATTCAGATGGACCGTGAGTGGGCCCGACCAGGCGACGGTCAGGGCCTTGGACAGGATGCTCGGTCTTTGGATGATCATTCGTGGGCAGGCAGCACTTCCTACGGCTTCCATTTCGGCGGGAATGGGAGCCAGTGGAAATAGGAGCGTTTCCCATCGGCAGTAGATTCTCAGACAGCACTGCACTGTAGCCCTCCGACGTTGACCCTGAGCCAACGAGCGACAGCCTGCTGCCAATTTCCAGAAGATACCGATAAATTTCCACCCCAGGTATATCACTAACAAGAGAAGCAGCCACTGATGGTCGGATTGGTCCGCGGGTTGGAGGTGACTAGGTCTCACCACTGGCCTTTCCTCCCGAACAAGACGCAGACGCAGACTTGCGTTTAACAGTCGCTCGATGTCCATGGCCATCAAGTGGCTGTTCTGAACCAGTGTATAGTACAGGCACATACTTATACCCCCCACCCCACATGACATCACAACCCCCCCAGGTACTGTAAGGGCTTCGTCTAGTCTTTAGCGAAAAGTTAACCCTCGGTCGACAACTTAAACGCTAGGTAAGGTACAACTAAAACGACTTCTTCTAGCCGGGGGCTTCACAAGTTTTTACACTGGGTAGTGCGAAGCACGTCTAATAGGCCGCTATTTTCTTCAGAGAGCCGATCGACAGGGGGTTCATCTGAAATGACTTCTGTCGCGTTTGACACCGGGACACGCGTCTGTGATGACCGCGTCCACCTGTTGGCCATCTGAGGCGGCGCATGTCAACTAGCTTCTGTGTCAGCTCCCTCACAGGAGTACCGCGGCACGCGGCCCGCGGGGTAGTCTTAACACTTCTTGACACGTAACAGGCCTCACAAGGGGCGGCGGTGAGGGTGTCGCTGATACCCCATGTACTCCCCGTCACGGCTAGCACGTAACTTATGGTAAAAGTCTCTCTTACCCCGTCCACACCCCGTCACGTCTACCACGTAACTTATGTTCAAAGTCTTGCCTCATCGATAAAAGATCGCTTTCACCAGATCATGTATCCACAGGGGGGCCTGCCCGGCATGTATAAATACGGCGTGGCATATGGCTATATAGATCACTTGAAAACTTGCTGCCACCATGAACGGGTCAACTGATTATAGTGACGCTGTTCTGTCAAACCCGTCTACCAGCTCATGCAGGATCTTGACCAGCAGCCCCAAACCGGGTGGCGAGAAAATAACCGATCATGATTCATCAGCAGGCGTAGGTACTCTGCTGTTGGATATGTCTGGGGATGCGCGTCAGTATGGGTCTAAGAATGGGTTTCCGGATCTCTCTGCGGATCAGTCTCTTCACGACTCCCTGTACGCGGAAGAGGGATCCACCCTCAACGACGTGGACCTTAGCCTTGGTGCTTCCCAAGGCGGTCCTGCATCCGCATCGTCGTCCACGCCCTCCACGCCCTCCACGCCCTCCACGCCCTCCGGATCCACGCCCTGGGGGATGACGCCCTCCACGTCGCAATCCCATCCATGGTTCCCCAGCTCCACGTCCAGAACGTCGTCCACGCCCGGACCCTTGACATCGCAAGGGTCGTTCTCGTCGACGACGTCCCAAAGGTCGTTCACGCCCGGGCCCTTGACATCGCAAGGGTCGTTCTCGTCGACGACGTCCCAAAGGTCGTTCACGCCCGAATACTCGTCCTCGTCCGGCCCCTCCACGTCTACAGCTGAACCGTCCATGGCCCATTTGCTGGCCAGGATGGAGGAGCTGGAGAAGAAGTGCCGAAGGGCGGAGGCTGAAGCGGCTGCGGCAAAGGCCCAGGTGGAGGTGCTCGTGAACCAAGCGAAGCCAGCTGCAGCTGCCAAACCACCCAAACCACGCAATGAAATATGTGTAAGTTCTAAAGTTTGTTTTTACAGCTTATAATTAACTAATAATCTCACCTTGAAAACGTTACCGTTTGATATAGTTCTCGGTTTGTTTAGAAATGATCTCATTCCTAGTATAGCCCTGATGTTCTTCTCCTTTGCCGCGCCGCCAGGGAACATCCCGGAAAACAACGAAAATCCGTAATGATTTCGTACACTGACATATAGTTAGAAGTCCACTATTAATTATTGGCTTATTATATTGTTTGTAGGAACTCGTTCGTTCGGCCTACAAGGCCAAGAGAGGTGAGCCTGGTTGGGGATTCAACCTGAACCCTGGGTAAGTTGATTACGTCATAACAACATGAATAGTACAGAAAATAATATTGTTTTTAAGTAAGCAATGGGTAATGTGTTCCTGAACACCAGAAGCTGCAGCTGAATAAGTTTTGCTGTTTTTTTTTCATGTTAATAGAGTCATAGAGCACTTGACGTGATGCCGATGAATTGAACAATATAAATATATTCCAACATTCAGGGCGGGGATCAAACACCCGGATAACGCGCCGATCATCAAGGCCGTTGTTGACAACGTGTGCCTCGGGCCAGATACCCCCAGAGAAGAGGTGTTAGGTAAGTCCCATAGGTAGCAAGTTTCTTTGTTAACTAACCTGCAGCTGTACATTTCATGCATCTAATGTCCATGATTCCAAAGTATTGGTCCTTCAATTAACACAAATTTTAACATGCTTGAAATGCTGGAAATCTGTTTTTAGTGTCTAAATAGGCTCCACTTACATTGGAAATTGTTACTTTTATAATTTAAGTTATCCTCCCAGTCATCTGAAAAAAACGTAAGTTCTATTATCTGGACAAAGAAATATAATACCAGTGTAATGATGGTTTTAATTCGTGAATAATATGTTGACCCTCACTTTGCATTTTTAACATGTATTCCCTTGATTTATTGCCTTTATAGTGCCTTTGTCTACTTAATGGCTCCAGTTTTAAGCACACTTCATGTCCTTCCTCTTTTTCTAGCTTCTGCCAACACCTACTTCAAGACCCTCCAAAATAGGGCCAACAGAATCCGGAAGAACCGAATTAAGGCTGACAATGAAGCGGCTATCATCCGTCACCACGTGAACGAGGTAAATAAATTTTTGTTACAGACTTCCTCTATAGACCACAAAAGTCTGACGTCACGGACCCCTCCCGCAACACGTGTTGGGCCCTGTGTTGGGCCTAAACCTTTTACGACCGGCCCCGGTAACCCTACACCCCCAGTCACCGGCCCGGCCCGCCCTGGAGGGGGCACAGATAACACCCGGCTGGACCACGGTCACCCGTACACACAGACAATAACATTGCCTATAACTTTGCTATTTATTAACTCTTTTTCTTTTCAAGTATATCATAATGCACATTGATAATTCCCCTATGAAAATACATGTTTTCATAAGTTTGCGAGCATTATTAGTGGAAATAGCAAATCTGACAGCTGGGTCCTACTAAAGTTCATAGAGGGGACCCCCGGCCCAGCCCTGCCCATGTTTAGGCACGGGAGCAGCGTGCAGTGACCGTTAGGGGCCCGCCCGACGTCATGGCTTTTGCGGACTATTGTTCTCAACATTGTTTGACGTAGTTCGATTCGGGCAGGCCGAAATTTTACACCTTTCAAGTGCAAAGCCGAGGAGAAAGAGTAATGTCTATGGTCTATGCCCAGTCTGTCCACTCCTTGGGTGGAAGGATACGCATCATTGTTCTAAAAAACGCGAAGAAAGGGTCTAGTTTGACAACATTCACATGTCCTTGTTTCTAGAAAAAAGGTTACTTTTTCATCCCAAATATCCATGATATGAAAATAAGGGTCTTTTTTTTCCTGGGAAATATGAAATTTCACGAAAAAGGGTATTTCTTGGCCACTAAATGTCTGCGTTTTGAAGAATAAGGGGTCGATTTTTTGGTATAAATGTCAGTGGAAAGGGGTTGTTTTCTATTTTGAAGAACGATAATGTCCTACTTTGATATCTGAGTAGACAGACTGGGGGTCTATGGTGTAGGGGGTGTGACTTCCCGGGGACCCACTCAGTTCAAAAAGGGGTATACGTACAAACTGCGGTCGGAACTATACCGGGGGCTGTAGCTGTGAATCGGCAATTTGGCTTAAAACAGGGGGCCCGGCTGTGAAATGATCTTATGGTTGTAACACTGAAACTTGGGAAACAATTATAATTTTTTTACATTATGAATTTTTATAGAGCACTGTAACCTTACTTGCTTCCTTGGACAATAATCTTGACATACAATTAGAATGGATATGACACAATTAATAAAAAGTGCCTGTATGTTATAGAGACCAAGGATAAAGCAACGCTTTTGAAATTAACTGCAGTGACCAGCTTTTAAATTAAGGCAACTGAAATATTGAAAAACTTGTTTGTGTTTATTGGATGTTCTTGACCAAGTATGTCGTAACTGTATTAAAATAAAAAAGTGTCTTTTTAACTTTGCAGAAGCTCAGAAGACGGATAGTGGGGTTGGAAAATTTCGTCAAAACGTGGGACGAAGCTCGAAAGAATTCCGTGAGGCGCCTCCTCACCCCCGACTACACGAGCGACGAGGAGCGCGGACTTTATTATCCGGCCAAGGTCGACAAAGACGGGAAGACGAAAGAGCGATATCACCGCCGCGTCAAACCGCTCGTGTGGGAGAGCGATGAGCTGAGGGCCTACAAAGCCCACCTGGACGAAGTTGAGTATGACGAAATTAGCGGCCGTCAGCGGGGCGTTAGAATGGAAAAGAAGCGGAACAATGTCCCCGACGATAACCCAAAACGCCAACAGCCTCCTCCCAACACCCCAGACTGGGCGGTGCAGCCCGGGTATCGGTCGGGTATCGCCGATGCACAGCCAATTTAACTTATTTCTAAAGGGTCTGTTTAAAGCTCTATTTTATGTGATGTTTATGTTTATCATCTTTATGTTTTCTTTATAATTACACTACGTTTAATTGTATGGTCTGTGTCACGCTGTATGTTAGGTCTTTGTACTTTCTTCAATTGTATAGTCGTTTTATAAACTTTTATCAAAGAACTTTGCGCTTCTTGTTTTGATTGTGGCATGCTCGATAAGCAGGGAAGTATTTCTATAGATATGTTGGTAAGACTCGCCTTATATTAGTCTAAAACCGTACGCGTTATACAGGTCCTTCTCATAAGTGAATCTTAAATTCATGAATACTTTTTATTTACGATACGAAACGCATTTAACTATAATGACCTGTCATTTTGTTGAAAACCCGAATGTGCTATTTCTTGAAGATAGACCACGAACTTGAAATCGATTACAATACAACACTTTTTTGATGAGTGTTATGGTACTTATTTCGCAGTCATGAAAAAATAATGTTGCATGAAGCCGGTTTTAATTAAGAACTGTTACTTCTTTTCAAGTGGATCCTTTTTAGTTCGATTCCATGCAGTAAGGTGCAAAAGTAATTTTTCAGAAATTTTATTATGATCAAATACATCGCTGCCAGTAGGACCTATCAAAATTTACAAGTGACCATGTAGTCTCCTGATGAACCCGAAATACTTTCTAGGATTTGTATGGCACGGTGACCTATATTCTTTCTGTGAGAGAATAAAAAAACCTCTTGCATATAGTGTAACCCTTTAAAGTGGGAGTTCTCCGGGAGTTATGTATAGGTAACTTGGAGCTTCTGTGACATTGCAAAATTAATAATTTAAAAAACAAACAAGTCAATTTAGGTGTCGAGATTTATTAAGGGACAATAGCTTAATTAGCTATAGCCATAATTTCGGTTGGAGCCCCATCGCCAGATTGTGGCGTTAACCACATTTAATTCCACTACTAGTTTTGGTTGCAGACCTAGTTTAGCCTCAGGCCCCTAAATTAGGGGCCTGTCTCGCAGATTACCTAAGGGGTCGACCCTAGCCCGAGCCAGAGTAAAAGCGCTCTTGTCAGCGTCATACTGCTCTTTCCAAAACCGAAATTTTATTTAGCTACAAATTCAATTTATAACCATAACACTTGTATCGATTGACGCACGTTCGGCAGCATATTGGTAGTAAACACACAAAAATACAACATTTTTCACACAAGACTTAATCAAGGTCAACACGGCTTAAGTCCACTGAAGTATTAGTACTAATTGCAAGCTCACCGGGCCGGTATTTCCCCAAAAGAACAGGCTCTCCTATGCCTATACCCATGGTAACCAACTGGTAGCGTATAATGTCCTTAGTCATCAATCTTGTCAACATGATGTCCTTCAGTTTATTAACCTTTAAATGTGTGGGCAGTCGTGTCGATGTGCCGGTATAGCAGTCGGTCATTTGGATGACACAGTTCAATGTGTATCGTGCGCCTAGGCATATATTTTCGGCTTTAGTCAGTGTGATAGGATCGTCTGTTTGAAAGATATAATCTCCAAAATGTCCAGGGAACGTGCCTATTTTAAGCCATACACTGTGATTGCCCGAGACAAGCAAGTATACACGAAAACGAGCATCTGCGAAGATGCGATTAATTCCGGAGCAAACAAAGAATATGCTAATAATTATGGCTACGGCGAGGATAAGAAGAAGAGTGTACGAAGAGAGAAGTACCACAGTTGGGAATTCTTTAATGTTTCCGTCTCCTGGGTTGGCTTCAGATCCAGTGTCAGTTACGGTATGGTCCTGGTCCAACAAGGCTTGCAGGGTGTCATGAAAGGTGAGGCCGGTCATCGCATCGTGTTTTGGTGGAGGGTGACCGGTAAATGGAGCAGTGAGGTTGACCAACCGGGTACGGGTTACTCCAGGCTTATTGTGAACGACCCTAGGCCAGTGTCCGCCACTGGCAGCTCGAACAAATTCCACGCATGATACAAGAACCAAGTACGCGGCAGCTATATATTGAAAAAAAAAGAAAGAAGAGAACATGAAGGTTGTCATCTCAACTTTAAACAAACACCTTCGTTCCAAATTACCATGGCCAGGCTATTCAAACAGACAGAATAAACTATAACTGCCATATGGCCACACCCTAGAATTCAGAAAACTGGCCATATTATTTAATTAGGAAGGGCGACCCCCAGAATGAATACATATGTTTTACCTATTTTGAATAATTTGGAAAGTCGGCCATCGACTCGTATCACTTGTACAACAAAAGTAATTAAGAAGATTCTCACCAAGGGTGGCACTCAGGATTTTGACACTCATGATATTCACGTAGCCGTACACCAAACGCACTATATAACGAAATAAGCTGACCCTAAGTAGTAGCAGAAAGCTTAAGGTTTGACCTTCGAGCTAAACTTCGAGCTCAGTTTTCAAGGCAGATGAAATCCTATGACCAGTCGACCTGACGGCAGCCGATGCGTTTCGGAAGCTGAGGAAACTTCACCGCCCTTTAATGGATAGACCCTAGGTTTTAATGGCAGGTGTCATGCCCTCACCAGTCCAGACGGCGGACGATGCGTTTCGAAAGCTGGAGAAACTTCACGCGCCCGACAAATCACGACAACGCGCTACCGTGACGGCCAGGCTGGAGGCGACATTAATCTCCTGGTAATACTGTGGCAGGCTGTTCTCGGCTTTAATTTCACACGGGTGTCTGAGGTTAGGAGCTCGAGTGCAACTACCCCTGGGTCGGGGCTGTGGCATGTCGCGGCAATTCGCGGCTTTCAGCTGGTGGGACCATAGGCGTCGGTCTGTACCATATATAAATACTTGTGTCGCGGTCGCAAATGGGGAAGGTTCATAGCCCTGAAGTGCTGCTGTCTAACTCAAGTTCGCCATGGCCTCGCGATCGTGGTGTTTCAAGGGTCTGACCAGTGACCAGGCAGAAACCAGAAGAAATATGGACACTAGCCGAAACCGATGGTGCGACACATGTAAACGTGCAGTTTCAAAAAGTACATATAACAGGAAGCATCTTAAGGAGCATGGTGAGTACCAGATAAATAGTATAACTAGGATAAAGTCACTTTCACCTGAAATCGATATCCTTCAAAACCTTCATAGCTAGCTTGCGCGCATAGATATTATTTTCAAATACCTACTATACTCTTAATGATCAGTTAGTGTTTGGAAAATTATCGCCAGCCTAAATCTTTTCTTGACAATTAAACAATTGTTCAAATAATGAATGACTTGAACAATGGACGTTATATATATGTATCCCTCCATGCATCTTTCTATCATAGCTTTTGAGTCAGAGAAACAACATTGGGTGGGAAAGTCTGTACTCTGAAACCCGACTGTACATTTGATTTATTATTATACATGTGTCTTGCAGAACCAATCCCATTTGGTTTACCTCAACGCGCTGGCAATCAGGCAGAAGTGGGTCTTGAGGCCGAAGCTGCAGATATTCAGGCTCAGGCAGGTAACCAGGCTGAAGCAGGTTTTCAGGCTGAGGCAGTTAACCAGGCTGAAGCAGGTTTTCAGGCTGAGGCAGGTAACCAGGCGGAAGCAGATATTCAGGCTCAGGCAGGTAACCAGGCTGAAGCAGGTTTTCAGGCTGAGGCAGTTAACCAGGCTGAAGCAGGTTTTCAGGCTGAGGCAGGTAACCAGGCGGAAGCAGGTTTTCAGGCTGAGGCAGGTAACCAGGCTGAAGCAGGTTTTCAGGCTGAGGCAGGTAACAAGGCTGAAGCGGGTGTTGAGGCTGAGGCAGGTAACCAGGCTGAAGCGGGTATTGAGGCTGAAGGTGGTATGCAGGTTGAGGCGGGAATTCGGGCTGAAGGTGGTATCCAGGTTGGAGCTGGTATTCGGGAAGAAGCTGCAGCTGCTAATCAGCGGCAGGCTGAAGTCGGCAATCCGGGAGAAGCAGACAGTCAGCCTGTGGGTCGCAATCAGCCTGTTGAAGAGGCGGTACCCATGGAAGCCGATGAGGAGTCACGTGATGATATGGAAGACTATTACGGTACCATGGAAGATTCCCAAGAAACGGAAGAAAATGATAAGCTTGATCCAGAGGCAGTCAACATTCGCAACAGGGCCATCCGTCACTTAAAAGTGGTTTTCGGTGACGGGACGGGTCGTCCTAGCCCATTGGCAAGGCTTGTTAGTGGTACCCCTAATAAGAATATCCAAAGCCTATTTTCATGGGTTCTGTTCTTTCTTTTGCAGTGGCAGATCCACACCTTCACCAGTGATACGCAAATGGCTAAAGTTATGTGCTTCATTTGTGAATTATTGACGGTAGCAGGTAATGACCGGGTTTCACAAGCAGCGGAGGCAGTATTCCCCAAAACGATGCGGATGATGTACAAATGGTTGGGTACAGACCTAACGATGACTAATTACTCTATCAGTGTATGCTGCCCGGCCTGTTATACGTTGTCGCATTCTGTGTTGTCCACCACTGAGCGTGTGCGAGCTCGAGGCTTTTACACGGATCATAATGGTAATCAGCAACCCATTAGGTGTACTACCATCGGTGATGATTTAAAACGCTGCAACAGGAAATTGTTTTATGAGACCAAGATTGTGGGGGAAATTGCCTTCCTTCCAGTCAGGACATTCTGTTACCAGTCGCTCGAGAAGAGTTTGCAGGTTATGATGAAACGTCCAGGTTTTGAGCTGAAATGTAGAGAGTGGAAGGGCAGGAGGATACCCAAAGGAGTGTTTGCTGACATTTACGACGGTTCGGTATGGAAAGAATTTAACGCGAACAACGACG
>CAKZFK010000043.1:57500-60000 GCA_936440205.1 Lepidonotus clava | reverse complement strand
CGTCGGGCTAGGAGGAGACGCCTGAGAGGACGAAAACCGGAAATTTCGGACTTAGAAATTTTTCGACTGAAACCGCCGCCGTCCTCTGGCTTGGTTTAGCGATCCTGACGGACGCGTAGCCGCTACCATCCTGACAAAGTGAGTTTGGCCCGTCGCCGCTACCGTCTCGCACGAGCCGCAACGAGCACCGGGGCAAAACGGCCTGAGGGGCCGAAAACCCAAAAATGTTGGACTTTGAAATTTTTCGAGTGAAACCGCCGCCGTCCTCTGGCTTGGTTTAGCGATCGAGTGAGACGGCCGCCGTCCTCTGGCTTGGTTTAGCGTTTCGCACTTTCTGTGCACGCACGGGCGGGGAAATGAGCACCGCGCCTCGACCGCTCGTCCTACGGAGGTGATCTTGGGCTCGAATCGAAGCCCAGGACCTCCTCTACAAGATGCACTCGAAGGGGAATCCCTGGAATTCCCCGCTCTCGAGGTACGGGCCTCGGAAGGCCGTTTTTACCCTTTTTCGTCGCTTAAATGAGAGCCCCGCATCGACCGGACGTCCGGCGGAGGCGTGCCGGGGCTCGAATCGAAGCCCAGACTCTCCCCTTCGAAACGCACTCTCGTTTGAGTCGACGCGACTTGCGGTTCCAGAGATATCGAGGGATTTCCCAGGGCTTTCCGGCATGCGTGCACAGAAAGTGCCGTTAGGAGCGCCCGTAGCCGCTACCATCAGCCCGACAAAAAGATGCGGCAGGCCGAGTTGGCCCCCATAGGCGAAATTTCAGGCCCGTCGGGCTAGGAGGAGACGCCTGAGGGGACGAAAACCGGAAATTTCGGACTTAGAAATTTTTCGACTGAAACCGCCGCCGTCCTCTGGCTTGGTTTAGCGATCCTGACGGACGCGTAGCCGCTACCATCCTGACAAAGTGAGTTTGGCCCGTAGCCGCTACCGTCTCGCACGAGGGGTGTGGACGGAGCCGCAATGAGCACCGCGCCTCGACCGATCGTCCTACGGAGTTGATCTCGGGCTCGAATCGAAGCCCAGGACCTCCTCTACAAGATGCACTCGACGGGGAATCCCTGGAATTCCCCGCTCTCGAGGTACGGGCCCCGGAAGGCCGTTTTTACCCTTTTTCGTCGCTTAAATGAGAGCCCCGCATCGACCGGACGTCCGGCGGAGGCGTGCCGGGGCTCGAATCGAAGCCCAGACTCTCCCCTTCGAAACGCACTCTCGTTTGAGTCGATGCGACTTGCGGTTCCAGAGATATCGAGGGATTTCCCAGGGCTTTCCGGCATGCGTGCACAGAAAGTGCCGTTAGGAGCGCCCGTAGCCGCTACCATCAGCCCGACAAAAAGATGCGGCAGGCCGAGTTGGCCCCCATAGGCAAAGTTTCAGGCCCGTCGGGCTAGGAGGAGACGCCTGAGAGGACGAAAACCGGAAATTTCGGACTTAGAAATTTTTCGACTGAAACCGCCGCCGTCCTCTGGCTTGGTTTAGCGATCCTGACAGAAGCGTAGCCGCTACCATCCTGGACGGCGGCCGTTTCACTTTCTGTGCACGCACGAGGGGTGTGGACGGAGCCGCAATGAGCACCGCGCCTCGACCGCTCGTCCTACGGAGTTGATCTCGGGCTCGAATCGAAGCCCAGGACCTCCTCTACAAGATGCACTCAACGGGGAATCCCTGGAATTCCCCGCTCTCGAGGTACGGGCCCCGGAAGGCCGTTTTTACCCTTTTTCGTCGCTTAAATGAGAGCCCCGCATCGACCGGACGTCCGGCGGAGGCGTGCCGGGGCTCGAATCGAAGCCCAGACTCTCCCCTTCGAAACGCACTCTCGTTTGAGTCGACGCGACTTGCGGTTCCAGAGATATCGAGGGATTTCCCAGGGCTTTCCGGCATGCGTGCACAGAAAGTGCCGTTAGGAGCGCCCGTAGCCGCTACCATCAGCCCGACAAAAAGATGCGGCAGGCCGAGTTGGCCCCCATAGGCGAAATTTCAGGCCCGTCGGGCTAGGAGGAGACGCCTGAGGGGACGAAAACCGGAAATTTCGGACTTAGAAATTTTTCGACTGAAACCGCCGCCGTCCTCTGGCTTGGTTTAGCGATCCTGACGGACGCGTAGCCGCTACCATCCTGACAAAGTGAGTTTGGCCCGTAGCCGCTACCGTCTCGCACGAGGGGTGTGGACGGAGCCGCAATGAGCACCGCGCCTCGACCGATCGTCCTACGGAGGTGATCTCGGGCTCGAATCGAAGCCCAGGACCTCCTCTACAAGATGCACTCGACGGGGAATCCCTGGAATTCCCCGCTCTCGAGGTACGGGCCCCGGAAGGCCGTTTTTACCCTTTTTCGTCGCTTAAATGAGAGCCCCGCATCGACCGGACGTCCGGCGGAGGCGTGCCGGGGCTCGAATCGAAGCCCAGACTCTCCCCTTCGAAACGCACTCTCGTTTGAGTCGACGCGACTTGCGGATCCAGAGATATTAGCGATGCGGCTCCGTCCACAAGGGGCGTGG